>JAJOOR010037368.1:0-13058 GCA_036250505.1 Solanum acaule | reverse complement strand
TATTACAATGCATCTAACTAATTTTGTATTTAGCTAAGATACATGTTTTTGGATATAACGTATGAAAATGATACTTGATACATAAAATTATACATATAAATTAAAAGATACATGAAATAATATTAGATCATATAAATAGATACATGAAATTAATATTATATCATATAAATAGATACATGAAATTATCACTAGATACTTCTATGATACACATGAATATACTTGTATTACACTCATGTATCTAAGTGTTTAATTTGTTGGATACATTAGTTATTGATAATAGATACATCAAATTAATGAATTTATTATTTTAAGAGTAATAAAATAAAATAAATCAAATTATTTGACCAAGATATACATAATTTTGTCTTTTATTAATAATAATGAATTTATTATTTCAAAAAATAATAAAATAAAATAAAATAAACATAGATACACCCCTTGAGTTCCGCCTTATGTTAAGAGATTTAATTAATTTAATTTTTCAGAATTAATTGTCCATGTATTTTGAAAATCCTCAATTACTCATCTAATTAAGGAAATTCGTTACAACCAATTAATTTAAATATGTATCTCGATTTTAAGCACGAAATATGGTAGATAAAGTAATTTGCCCAATTTAAAATAGGCTGAACTAAGCAAATCAAAACAAGTCAATTAATAAAATAAGCTGATTATTTTCCCATCCAAACATATAAATCAGACGAATATTTAACACCCGTAATTGTTGTACCTAAAAATACGAACTCGTATCAAATCAAGCTTCTTTTTAGTACCTGGCCACAAGATAACCAAGATACAAGGGTAAAAAAATATGACTGGACAGTAGTTAAAAAAATATTACACAATAGTAGCAGTATTACTTAGTTAACCTTCCATAGTAATTAAATCTTAACACATCATAGCACCTTCCAAATATTAAAAAAATCTTTCTTTTTGGGTAAACAAAAAGTACTCTTATTTATGATATGAGAATATATACACTCTTATTTATGATATGAGAATATAATCTTGGTCGTGTAAAAAGTAATAAGGATAATGGTGTAGAGTCATAGTATGTTGATATGTTTGAGTTATATACGTAGTTAGTTCCTCTTCTCTTCAGGTCTCTTATGTTCAGCAAACTCCATTCTCTTCTATACTTGTATATGTATAAATACCACATATTATATCAATAATACTTACGCTTTCATAATCATATACAACTCTTATATGGTATCAAGAGCCTACTAAACACTCTGACGAGTACATCCGATCCTCTTCTTTTTTTCCCCAAAATTCCAACTCTTTTCCTTCTTTTTCCCCAGAATGTCTGCAACTTCCTCCTCCTCCTCTCCTAACTCCAGCAGTCACTCTCAATCAAGGGGCGTCGTTCAGCTCTCTCAATTAATCTCTTTTAACCCTGTATCTTAGCTATCCTACAAGCTAACAGGAAGTGCAAACTATCCAACTTGGAAATCTCAAGTTACCACACTATTGTTCGGCTACAATCTTCTTACCTTTGTTACACTATTGTTCGGCAACAATCTTCTTACCTTTGTTGATGATTTACTTCCCATCCCAATTGTGCACATTCTGGACAAAGTCAATAACCAAATTCTTAACCCCAACTTGAGATTGTGGCAGCGACAAGATAGTCTTGTTCGCAATGCCATTATGACATCAGTTGACGCTACAATCGTTTCCCTCATTGCCCATGCTTCCACTATCAAAGAAGCTTGGGATATTCTCCAAAAAACTTATGCGAGCAAATCGCACTCAAGAATTCTCAGTTTGCGCGATACTCTGTCGAATGTCAAACGAGACGCATGTTCAATCAGTGATTATATGAGAGAAATGAACTCCATTGCAGATAATTTGGCCTGCAGTGGTTCACCCATTAACAACGAGGAACTTGTCATTAAGGTCCTGAGTGGTCTAGGTTCTGAGTACAAGAAGTTATCTGCAGCAATAAGAGCTCGCGATAATCCTATCACATTCGAAGAAATCTTTGATAAACTTCTTGCACAAGAGATGTTCATCAAACATTCAGAACCTAAAGTCGACACACCCATGATCACTGCTTAACACCATCAACATTCCACCAACAATGGTCCCAAAAATAGACTGCCTTACTCTTCCAATCATAGGAACACTACTCCATCAGGTTCCTACAACTTTCGTAATCAATCTTTTGCCCCGAATAACAATTCATTCACCTAGCAGAATACCACCAAAAGCAACAATCAACGGGTCCAATGTCAACTTAGTGATAAGTTCGGTCACATTGCTAAGGTCTTTAGGTCCAAATCATATACAGTGCTACTGAAACGTATGCTAATTTTGTCAATCGTCACTCTTATGCTTCCAATTCCCCAAGCTCTTGGGTTGTGGATTATGGAGCCTCTCATCATATTACAAACAACTCTCACTCTCTCCAGACTCCAACTGAGTTCTCTGGAACGGATGCGATAATTATTGGTGATGGTAAAAGAATTCCTATCACTTATACTGGTAACACTACTTTATCTTCTCCTAATCTTACAACGGACTTTCTTTTAAAAAATGTTCTTTGTTCTCCATATTTTTTTAAAAAGAGTTGATTTATGTTGCTCTATTTTATTGGCAAAATCTAACTTCCATTGAATTTTTTTTCTTATTCTTTTGTTGTGAAGGATTTGAGCACGAGAGCATGTCTTCTTCAAGGCAAGAGTAATGGTGATCTCTATGAGTGGCCTGCGTACATGACCAAATCAGTCACACCTCGTCCTCAAGCACATTTTATTGCATTAACATCTCCATCATTGTATCTATGACATGCTCGTCTTTGCCATCCTCAACCTCGTATTACCAAAGCTTGTGTCTCGTCTTTCAATCTACCAGTGAACCATTTCGAGTCTTTACATTCTGTAATTCATGTTTATGCAATAAGAGTCATCGTCAACCATTTGGTAATCATTTTGATGTAGTTTACTCAGATGTTTGGGGTCCCTCTCCAACTATCTCTTGATAATTTCAGATTCTAAGCTATTTTTGTTGATCATTTCACGAAATATACTTGGTTGTTTCCTCTCAAATCGAAATCAGGCATTAAGGAAATTTTCACTAATTATGTTCTAATGGTTCAAAACCAATTTCAATTGAGAATTAAAATGTTGTACACTAATGGGGGAAGTAAATACATTGGCCTTAAATCCACTCTCTTGAACTTTGGGATCCAACACCTCATAAGTCCTCCATACACTCCCCAACTAGTTGGCACTCCCGAAAGAAAACATCGCCACGTTGTGGACACCACTTTAAATCTTCTTCACCATGCTTTGGTCCCCCGCGTTCCAATCTACAGTCTACCTCATTAATAGGCTGCCAAGACCATTTCTTGGTCTTAAATCTCCATTTCAGTGTCTCTTTAACAGAACCCCAAACCCTCTTAAAGTAAGGGTATTTGGTTGTTTTTGTTATTCATGATTAAATCCCTACACGTCAACCAAACTTGATCCCAAGTCCAATCCTTGTGTATTCATGGGATATTCTGCTGCCACAAACAATTATGCTTGCCTAGACCTTGCCACTTTAAAAGTCTATATATCCAGGCATGTCGTATTCGTTGAAGATATTTTCCCATTCACAACCAACTATCCTCAGTTCTCTCGTCCACAAATCTCGCACATGAAAAAATGGTTGTGTCCAGATGATCCCTCTAGTCCTTGTTTTTCCTCACAATCTCCTTCACCTCCTGTTGTTGCAGACCCAATTTCAATTCATGTTACTACTGATTTGGTCAACTCTATGTCTACTCATGGATTGCACATTTTAGGCCATCAGGATGACGTGCCAATCGACTCTGCTGTAAGTCCTCCTGCACACTCTTTGTCTTTTTCACCTTCTCAAAGTACCAGTCCATATGCATCTCCAGAACCAACTCCTGAAACACCATCAAATCGAATGGTCACTAGGTCTCAAAATAATATTTTCAAACCCAAAGTGATTTTTGATTACCTTGCAACCTTCACCGTAAAACACCTTCCGCATACCCCAAATATCTACAGTCAAACATCCATATATCCTGAATGGCAGGTTGCTATGATAGAAGAACACATAGCCTTACTTAAAAATAAAATGTGGTCATTGGTTCCATCTACTCCCTCTCAAAACGTAGTTGGGTGTAAATGGGTGTTTCGTGTCAAACACAAGTCTGATCGATGCATAGAGTGTTATAAAGCCAGATTAGTGACAAAAGGATTTCATCAGCATCCTGGAATTGACTTCCATTCCACCTTCAGTACAGTTATTAAAACCACAACTATTCGCCTTATATATCTTGTCCCTACATGTGTCTCTTAAATGGCCATTACGTCAACTTGACATAGACAATGCCTTTTTGCAGGGTACTCTACATGATATTGTTTTCATGCAACAACCACCTAGATTTGTAGATTCCCGATTTCCCAATCACGTGTGTAAACTACACATATCTATCTATGGACTTCGCTAGAGACCACGAGTATTGTATATTGAAATAAAGAAGTTTCTCTTATCATGTGGCTTTGCTTGTTCCAAATATGATGATTCTTTATTCATAAAATGGTCTCCTAATTCTCTCATTATTGTTATGATCTATGTTGATGATATTGTTGTTACAGGCTCTAATAACTCGCAAGTCCATGCAACAATTAAGTTATTGGGTGATAGCTTTTCGATTAAGGATCTTGATCCTTTACAATTTTTTTCTAGGTGTTGAAGTTATACAAAATGATCATGGATTGACTCTCACACAAAGTGGCTTCATTGCGGACATACTCAACAAGTTCAATATGCTGGACACAAACAGTGTGAGCACTCCTCTATCCACAAGTGAAATTTTATCCTTGGATGATGGTTCTCCTTCAGCAGACGCTACACTTAATAAACAGTTCATTGGCTCATTGCAATACCTCACCTTCACACAACCTGATATATCCTTTGTAGTAAACAAGCTCCATCAATTCCAACACTCTCCATCAACTAAGCATTGACAAGCAACAAAGAGGCTTCTTCATTATCTGAAAGGAACCATAACCTATGGACTTCAATTCAAACATGGTAATTCTTCTCAGTTAATCGCCTACTCAAATGCAGATTGGGGTGGTATTCCTGACACTAGACACTCCACTTCAGCCTATGTTATTTTTCTTAGAAAGAATCCAATTAGTTGGTGCTCCAACAAGCAACGCATTGTTGCCAAATCTTCAACAGAAGCGGAATACAAGGCTGTAGCAGAACTAAATTGGCTAATCAACCTGCTACAAGAACTTCGGGTCAGGCTGCCTTGTCCTCCTAAGGTTTTTTGCGATAACATTGGTCTCACTTACCTGTGCCGTAAACCAGTCTTCCACAATCGAATGAAACATGTCGGAATTGACTTTCATCTTGTCCGTGACCAAGTGGAAAGTGGAAATTTTTTAGTTCATTACATTCCAACTAGTGCTCAACTAGCAGATGCGTTAACTAAAGCACTTCCAAAAGGTCCTTTGTCCACCTTGTGAGCAACATTGGTGTCAAGCAAATTGAGTCAATGTTGAGGGGGCATAATAAGGATAAGGATGCAAAGTCTTAGTACGTTAGTATGTTTGAGTTATATACGTAGTTAGTTCCTTTTCTCTTTAGGTCTCTTATGTTCAACAAACTCCTTTCTATTCTATACTTGTACAAGTATAAATACCACATATTGTATCAATAATACTTATGCTTTCATAATCATATACGACTCTTATAAAAAGGGC
Source organism: Solanum acaule (assembly GCA_036250505.1). Lineage (NCBI taxonomy): Eukaryota > Viridiplantae > Streptophyta > Magnoliopsida > Solanales > Solanaceae > Solanum > Solanum acaule. The sequence continues at coordinate 7,320 of JAJOOR010037368.1, read as the reverse complement.
CTACAAACAATAGAATCCACTAGTGTGCAAACGCTATCCCATAGAAGATAGCCCATTATACGCTGACTCAATTGTTGTGGATTAAACATATATTCTGGCCCATATTATGATAGCAAATACCAAATCAGCAACTGCTCAACTTTCAAATAGTATATTTTTTTCAGCATCTACCAAATGTTGGCAAAATACCTACTAATTTTAGTTAGTGCTATCCACTTAGGCCATCTTATAATATTAAATATGTAAAAAAAAATGAATATGGAAATTTATTATATTTGTCTAAGTCAATGTTTTGTTAGAATAAAGAAATGTATAAATGAATAATGTTGATTGGTGAGAAGTGTATATATAGTATAGTTTGATGAATGACAAATAATTGTATGAGATGGGCCAACTAGTGAAATAGGTTAAGATATTTATGGACACGATATAAATATAATAACTCTAAGAAGCTAATAAAACTTGTATTAAGGAAAGAATAATTTTAGTTGCAAAGCAACAACCTAATTATATTATTGAACATGTATAAAAGGATTGAATAGGGTGTAAGATGTTGTTTTACTAGTGTTATTTGTGTTCAAGATCCCATGATTTCACCACCAACGTAACTTCTCAGAGCTGACCTCCTCGATCTCTTCAATAAAAGTATTATGGGTGATGATGGACTATTATTTAATTGGAGAATACCATGACTTTTGTACTTGATGATGGCCTAGTCATTGCCATGAAGGCAAGTGAATATTAAAGTACCCAAAGGCAGTGACGTACACATGATTTTTTTGTGAGCGGTATCACCTTTTAGAATGAGAAAAATTAATAAAATAATGTAATATCATATTAATTTTTTTTATATAAATTATAAAACACCAGTCAGGTATATGATTATATCTTTTCTAAAAAAATAAAATAAAATTATATTATAATTCTTTTCAATGAGTTTTCTTTTTTGTGAAATGTATTCAAAATAATTTCATTAATAATACTAAATATTTATTTATACAAAACACCAAATAATTACTAAACAAAGAAGGTTAAGAAAAAACTTATAAAAAATGAGGTTGTGGAGGCTTGAACACGCAACCTGATCTATGAAATTTCAGCCAAAACCAACTAAGCTACACGCATCTCTTGTTGAAGGAGTGTCACCTATATTATATATAGGCTTTATTTTCTTCTGTTTCATAATTGTATATATCTATTCAGTAAATTTTTCCGACGAAGCAGTGTCACGTGACTCCCCTTCCCTCTTCCTAATTCTGCCCCTGCCCAACGGCAGATTGGGCTTTAGTTCTAAAGACAAACTTAGCTTGTTGTACAAATCAATGCAAATAATATATATATATATATATAGAGAGAGAGAGAGAGTGAGAGAGAGAGATGAAATAAGAAACAATCTAACTAATTTGATTCTAATTATGTCACCACTTAAATGACTTCTAACTAACCTGAAACTGACTCTAACCAACTAACAACTAATAACTGTGACATATAAAGCTAAACAAAGAAACCTTTAATAATGATAACAAAGTAAAAAAGACTTATAATATATAAAATTTTAATTAACAATTTCAGGGGACACATATTTAATTTACGTCAATATTACTTAATAATAAATTTGATTAAAGTATAACTGACTCTGATTTTTTAAAATTATCTTTTCATAAATATTAATTTTGAACTTCTATTATTGTCCTTTAATGTACCTGATGGTGTAAAATTTTTTATACATCGACTATGTACAAAACTTAAACACTTTTATTAAAGGGTTGAAAATATAATAGTCAATTAAGTTTTAATTTGTTATGCTTTGCAAAGATGGAGCAAAATCCAAATTTAAAGAATCAACTTAAAATCATTTGGCCAAATTTGAAAGCTGGGTCAAGCATTTGATTGTTGCATTTTGGGAGAACGAATGGATAAAACATGGATATTGTACTTGATACATAATCCCCGTTACTCAATACTTTGAAGTAGTTTTAAGGGTAATCCGATGATGATGAATCTAATTGACTAGTTGTACATTCATCAGAACATTCTTAAATCTCATATAATACATGTTCTTTCTAATCTGGTTGGACCTAACATTAATGTATACCTCTCGTGTATGGTTAATAGAACTGGATACATGCTTCATCTTTCTTAAAAAGGTGTACCTTTGTTTGGACTCAGGGGTGACACACTTCATTACCTGTCCAGGACCACTTAAAAATATATTTTGTGGGACGAACAATAATATATTCCTTCACACTTTTTAGCTTACTAATTTAGTGATGTACGTGTGTATCACATCTAAAAATGCACGTGTAGCGCACGAAATGCATGTGTGACACATGGAGTGCACGCGTGCCACACAAAATACACGTATGACACACATAAAAGCTAGTGTATATATGTGAAAATCTTATAATTGACATATATAAGATTAATAATTATAAGTTATGACATTATTCTTTATCTTTCAAGCTATAACAATAAAAAATTGCAGGTTGTAACATTTTAGTAAAATAAAAATATAATTTAAAATAACAGTAAAAATTAATTAGTGTGCAAAATAAATAAGATAAAAACGAATATATTAGTAGTAAATAATTTGAATTCATTAATGATAATTAATAGGTGGCATAAAAATAGGAGATTCATAAAAAAAGAAATATTTGTTTTCCTTGTTTAACTCAAAGCAGTTAAAATTCGTTCAAAACATATTTCTTTTTTTTTCGAACATTTCTCTCTCTTCTCAATTTTTTCTCTAGTTAGTCGTCACTCTCAACTAATTTCTATTTGTTTTTATTCAATAATCTACTACCATCTCTAGCATGGTGGTAGATGAGATCCTTCAGGTTAGTGTTCTTTGCGATTTTTTATTTGTATAGGTATACTAACCAAACGTAATAAAAAAATAAGAACAATGATACTGCAAAAAAATATATTCAGATTTTGTTTGTGTATAATAGTTTTAATTATGGCGTTTTTGAATGAACATTTATTTTTTGAAATTACATAAAATTTGTTTGAAAATAGTATAGATTTTGGTATGAACATTCTTTTTTTTTTTTGTATGTTTCTGGTTTAAAAAATTACATAAAAATTATTTGAAATTGGTATACTGGTTATACCATGTTGGTACGATGTTGGCATTATATTGGAATGAATTTCGTATACTCAATATCTAATAAATGACAATTAATACTTAGAATTAGTAGTTATTTGGTATTATATTGGCATGAATCTTCTGTGAAAAAGTGACGGCTTATGTGATGAATAGTTATAATTTTAGCATGAAAAGTGTGCATGAAAATTGTATGAAATTTGTATACTGATTTCATATTTTTTGTTGTGTATAATAATTTTAATTCTAGTGTTTTTTAAATGTATAATGTTATATTTTGGTATGAACATTGAATTTGTTCATTATTTGTCTGATCCATATTTTATTTTTTGGTGTGTTTCTGGTTAAAATAATTAGATAATTATTTTTTGAAATTTGTATATTACAAATACCAGACATGTATAACAACTGATAATTTGTATACTACTAATTTGTGAATGAATACTGATTAAAAATGTCTACAACTTAATCTGTTCATTCTTTGTATGAAAAATTATTGATTTTTTGGTATGAATCTGGTGTAAAAATTGACGTAAGTTTTGCATGAAATTGGTATAATAGTAAAATCAAACTTGTATAGAAATTTATAGTTTTTATGGCACAAATCTGGTATGATTCAATTTTTATTTTTGGCATTTATATATATTGGTATGAAATTGTGCATAGTAGCGGGATGAAATTGGTATACTATTTATTTAATAAAAAACAATTACTAGTTATAAATTGTATGATTTTGTTTTCTTTTTGGCATGAATCTTGTATGGATCAGTGTTTACTTTTGACATGAAATAGGTATAGAAAGTATGCATAAAAATAGTATGAAATTTGTATACTGATATAACATATGTATAAAAGTTATTTGTACTTTTGTATCCTGTAATACCGACACAATATTTTATGATGGAACATGAAAATATGCAATTCAAAAAGTGTCAGAGCATAAATTATTGCCGCTTGGTTCAAAAAGACTGTAGGGAGACCACAACTTGAACGCTTAAAAAGGTTTGTTGATTTGAAATTCAAGAGGTCTAAGCTTACATGGAGTACATGTCGCCGGGAGGGACACTACAAGAAGACATGTTCAAATTACCCTATTGAAAAAAATATGATTTATTTTTATTTTGATTTGGTTGTTTTATTGTGACAAACTCATATTTTGATTTATTTTGTCGAGAAAAGACATAAAGTCACCATTGAAGTTGTCCCGAATTTTCAAAAAGATACCTTAACTTTGCAACCATCCTATTACCCCATTAAAGTTTTTAATATCTTTGTAAAAGGGTCATTTTGACCCATTTCCTCACCTGGAACAACGCGCGTGATGCCCACGCTACGACCCGATTCATTTCAAAAATAAAAGTCTTCATCTTTTGTTATTTCTCAACTTTCCAGAGTCTCTTTGTCTCCCAATCCAAACGATTGTGGTGATTTCAAATATTGTGCTGATTTCTTAGCTTTCTTAATTTCAAACATTGGATTTGATATTTTCCTTCAAAACCTAATCACAAAAATATCTTCATTACTCAAAACTAAATGAAACTAAGAAGATATTAAACCTTGAAAAACTTCAAATTAACCTTTTCTACCGAAAATTAAAAGAGAAAACAAACTCTTACCTTATTGCGCTTGGGAAAGATGATAAATTCGTAAAAGAGAGTACCAAAGTTGATGATGGAATCATCTGTCAAGAGAGACACCAATGACTCTCTTTTGAGCTTTCTTTTGGGGGAAGATGATGAAAAGGAAGAAAATAATTAATTAATAAAAAAAACAAGTGACACGTGTCACTTGTAAATTGGTTATTCGCAGTGAATACACTGCTTCACGTGCCTGTTGTGCGTGTTTACAACCCAAGTGAGGAAATGGTTCAAAATGACCCTTTTACAAAAGATATTAAAAACTTTAATGGGGTAATAGGACAGTTGTTAAGTTAAGGTGTCTTTTTGAAAATTCAAGACAACTTCAATGGTGACTTTATATCTTTAAAATGATTTATACATTCCGAACATTTATTATGAGTACTAATTAATCATTTGTGTATTCAGTGTTTTTTAAATGTATAGTAAAAAACTAGGTAATGCTGGTATGCTATTGATATCGACTGAAAAAATTAAGTCAAATCTTAGTATGAAATTAGTATACATTTGGTATCCAATTGATGTCCAAGTGATAAAATTGAAAAAAACATGTAATTGAGATTTTAACCGAAATAGTCAAACCTAAAACTAGTTAATGTTGTATCCAATTTGCATACATTTGGTATGAACTGATATCCCATTGGAAAAATTGAAAAAACAACACGTAATTGAGATTTGAACCGAAATAGCCAACCTAAAACTAGTTGATGTTGTACCAAATTGGTATACATTTGATATTTAACTGATATCCAATTGAAAAAATTGAAAGAACAACATGTAATTGAGATTTCAATTAAATTAGTCAGCTTAAAACTAGTTAATTTTATACCCAATTGATATACATTTGGTATCAAACTGATATCCCATTGAAAATTCATCAAAATCAATTTCACCACTACCATCCTTGTCAACATCAGCAATCATCTGCTCAACTTGCTGAAAACAAAAGGTTTGTCATGTAATACTAATAAATCATGATCCAAAAGAAGACGTAAATAAATACCAGACTGAGTGTTTTCAAAAGGAAACTAAAAGGATTCAATGGGTGACGGTTTCTAGTATCCTTTCTTGACATCTTTCTACTTACGCTTGCCTGATGATGAGATACACAGGTAGGCAAAATACATGTTGTTCACAGGTAAAAGGAAAAATTGACAAAAATATAAAATGAGATCTTACCTTTATTTGAAGTGTGCAATAAAACATGAAAATTATAAGATCTACAGGTAAAACCACAACATAGTTTAACACATTCTTTATAATTACAACTTTGACATTCTTTATAATTACAACTTTGAGCTTGGATTGAGGCTTGTCAACATATGCAGGTAGTTTATTGAAATAGAGGTCAAACCTTTTACCATAAAATTTCGTGCTAGCTAAAAACAGTGGTATAATTGTGCAAGTTTAGCAATTGCTTTCTCCACATTCTTCGTGTGTAGATCTCCTCCCATCATTGAATCATATACATGTGGAAGAGTTCTGCTGATTTTCTTTTTGAATGAAGCAGACGAACGTTGAAGACGGTGAGAGAGAAAAAGTTAGTTCTCTGTAAAAGAGGAACGAGGGGATGTGGGGTTTGCGTGTGTGATGTGAGGCTAAAAATACATATTTTTTAATCATTATTTCCTCACATTTATTATTTATATTTATCCTTTTTGAGCATGAATTTTATGAATTGTGTTAAATGGTATATTTTATTTGTAGGATTAAATTGGTGGAAAAATGAAGAAATTTAGAACTAAAACGAATTAAAGATGGAAGGTTGAAGAAGGAAATCAAGCAGACAACTTAATGGATTAAATTTATTAAAATAATATATTTCTATATATGGTGCAAAGATGAACGCCAATTCAATTTGAATTAGGCTTATGACTGCCACGTGTCAGCAACGAAGGCCATCTAATTATTTGGAAGGCGGCGGCAACAAAATATTCCAGAAACAGCAAATAAGTTACGGAAATCAATTCCTTCCGGGTTTTGATTTCCTAATTTATTTGGAATCAATTATTTTATTTAGGGTTTCCTACATCTATAAATAACACATAGAAATAATTATTTGAAAAAAGCCAAGAATCAAGATACAAGACACAATATAAATTTTCTTCTAGCTTAGGAACTTTGGAAGAGCCGCCGTGGAGACCAGAGAATTATGGTTTATTCTTTCTTCTCCTTTATTATTTATTTGTATTCGTGATTAATAAAATATAGTCTAGCTATTGTTCTTAACTTTTTACGATTAACACAAGTATATTTATTTTAATGAATTTTGATTGTGTTTTTGAGATAATGAGTAGCTAACTTTTGTAACTAGGGTTGTGGGAACCATAAACGATTAACAAAGTATGAATAATAACTAAGTAATTCGTGAATAGTGTTGAAGCATGCATTGATAATTCTTTCGTCTAGAAGTCTTTTTAATGGTGGCCAACGTTAGAACTCGCCTTGTTGCTACTTGCCGGACCAAGGAGGTAATCAACAAGAAAAGAATTATCAACATAGATTTAGTGTGATACTATCTAATAGTCTAGTGTCGATTGGTGCGAAGTAATAACTAAGCCAAACATCGATTATGAT
>JAJOOR010037367.1:0-18481 GCA_036250505.1 Solanum acaule | reverse complement strand
AGGACCTTAGATTAGTTAAGGTGTGTCTCTGGGATTTTGGTCATAGTCTAGGGGGTACTTGTGCCTTATCCCTTTTTTTATATACATTTGAAGATGGAAAATCATCATTTATTTTATTTAATTTGTAATTATTAATTTGAAAATAATCAATTAGTGAAAATTTCTATATATATATATATATATATTGATAACGCTCAACTACACTTCTTTCCATTTAAAGTATAGGGTGTCGCTAACATGTATAAATCCAACGATGAGTTGGGGTCGATCCCACAGGAAGTAATACGGTAAAGAATTCAATTATGAAGTAAAGAAAAGTTGTAATCTTTTGTAGAGGTAAAGGATTGTGTAACATAAAATAAATCTCCAAGCTTCAGTTATCAATATCAATAGGGGGGATTTTGTAACCAAGTTCTAATAACAACAATTAACACAAGATTTGAACGATAAGATTGAGGACCTTAGGAATGTGATCAATCAAATGCTAATTTCACTTAATGGGTTATTACTAATTGCTACAAGTTGTTGAATCTCAATGGGTAAGATAGGTTTTGAATACATTACTCATCTCTCGATCAACTATCATGTTTCAAGCGAGTTCTCTCGAGCCTCAACAAGCTTAACAATACCAATTAACCCAATTCCTTGATTAACCTACTTTCTAAGGATGGGTTGTAAAGATGCAATTCAATACAATTATCAATCATTAATTCTACCCTATACCTCTTTCTCAAGAAAGCATAGAGAACTAAGCTAGAACATAATTTGCAATTTCACTTCATCAATTAAAACACGAACAAACAATTTAACCCATTTAAAAAAAACATTAAATTCCGCAAATAACAATACACATAAGATAATTAATGCATTCAACTACATGATCACACCCCTGAGCTAAAGGGTTTTATCTGAACATAGAAAAAAGTAAGAAATCGTTACCTAAAAGATTATCCATCCGAATTGTTAACAATTTGCAATATCCAACTCCAAAATCAAATCTAGAATCCAAACACCTCATATAAAAGATCCAAATCTTCTCTGAAAATGTTCAACAATGTAAAAATGCAAAAACTCTCAAACACTCGGGAATACACTCTTTAGGAACTCCTTTTCTTCTTTGAAAAAAATTTATTTATATGTTCCCAAAAACTCAACATGGAGTTCAATTGGCGAGGTTAGTTAGGATCACTGATTGACTCAGCGATCCGCCGAGTGAAACTTCATCTCGCCTTTTTGTTGTTGCTCCCGTATCCAATTGTTCTGGAAGATTAGACAAGCAGGATCGAGATCGCTGATCCAATCAGCGTGTCGCTGAATCACCCATTGCTCTCAAAGTTTCCTTGATACATGGGCTACTGTTCAGGAACTTTTGGGGAGCTTGAGGCTCACTCGGCGAGTCGCCGAGTGGCTTTTGCGAGCTCCAATTTTTCTTTTCTTCAGCTTTTCCATCTTTTTCGCTCATTTTTACATCGTAATATCCTTGCCTTATTCTTAAACCTTATTTGTTGCATATCAACTCATTAACATTAGTTATGAGCACAAAATAGGCATTGAAGACACTAATTCATTGAATAATAAGTCCTAAATGAGTCAATTCCCGACTCATCAACACCCCCAACATAAACTTTTGCTTGTCCTCAAGTTAAACACAAGATCAACCAGGCCAACATGGATGTCTACAAATAGTGCTCCTTGAGACTCAATATGAATGCACATAAGGTTCAATTCACACATGAAATGCGCAATTGTGCACTAAACGTTTCAAATTGTGACTAGCAATCATCAAATAGAGTTCAAGCTCACAATGCTTACTTCAAATGCATCTATTCTCACCAATATTATTGAAATGTCCTCATATCAAGAATGATTTCATGCTCTCACTAGGCCAATAAAGGAATACAATTTAGGAATCGAAATCAACTCTCAAACACCCAATGAGAACAACATGCACGATTTTACCTATAGGGTTGCCCGTAATTTCCAACCAACACATCACTTGGCTCATGCAAGATCAAAAAGGTATTTCAAGGCTTGTAATTGGGTTGAGGGTACTGGTATGGTCATTTTGGCTTATGACTTCTACCTTGATGAAACATGGCTTGAATTTCACTTATTCTATTTTTCTTTCATTTTTTTCATCTTCCACAACTCATACTTGGCCTATTCAAGCACACAAAAAATTTGGTATATCTTGTCGAACACCCTTTTTTATTTCCATAACCTTGCTCATTGGATACAGTTTTATGATTTTTTTTTCTCTTTTCACCTCTTTTTTTTTTTTTTAATGGAGAGGTTCCATCTTTCTCTTTAACACATGTTCCCAATGATGAGCTTCATAAACTTCTTTCTAGATTTCATTCCTCATTCTTACCACACTCCCAATTTAGGCTTTTGGTCTAAATTGGCTATTCAAACAAACCAATGCTTCACGCAGGTTTTAGATGCGGAGCACAAGGAAATTTTTGTTCATTTTTCATCCAAGGAAACTATTAGGCTCAAATGGTGCCATGCTAGGTTGACACACTCTTAAGGTGGTCACACAAAGGTATAGCAATTAGGTTCACTCCCAAAAATAATGTCTAAGATCATTTCCTTCATTCACAAAAGTTAGTCAATTGGACCAAGGGGCAAGTTCTAGGTATCACCCTGCACATATTTCAAGTAAATATCACCACGCAAGGCAATGAACACAATACTCGATCATGACTCCCCAAGTTAAGCTTGCGTTGAACGATCATTACAAGACTCACTTCGAAAATCTAACTAGTCAAAATGAGATTCCAAGAGTTCACACATGACTTATGCTACTCAAATTGCCTCGTTGGACTTGCACAAACATTTCGTTCATAAAGAACATTATTCAAGTCATCGGTATTGATCGTTACCGACACTAAAATATACAAGAGAACAACAATCAGACACAATCATACAGTCAAGAGAGAAACCAATGAAATAATGTCAACATTCATTCACATTTAAGCAACAAGGAGAAGTTTGAACAAAAACACTAAACCAACAAAATATCCAATAGGCAGAATAAAAACAAAATACAACCAAAAGGCTAGGTATAAAAATACCTTCACCACACAAAAACAACTACACAGTGTCCTCAATGTGCAATAAAAAAATGAATGTATCAAAATGAAAGTAAATGGAGGGAGATTAAAATTGCCCCTGCCAGGCAAAGCTTGAGGTGAAATCTTCACATCTAGGGTGACCTCGATATGGGAATCAATGCACGACTCGACACCAACTTTGGAGGTCTATGCAATTATCTCGTCTGTGGGTTGAGATCCCCTTGAGCCAATCATGGGTGTGTCGCGCAGTGAGGCCTTCGTAGCCACCCATACCAAATCACCCTCCAAATCCTCTAAATCCTCGAACACTGCCTCCTTATGATTCTCTAGCTCCTCCTCATATGTCTCTGGTGTGTGGACTCTCTATCATCATGAGTTGTAACAATATTTTCGGTCACAGTAGCCGGAGGGACCTGAGGAACAAGTGGCATAACCGCACTTGGTTCCTCGGGAATATCAATATTTCCCTAAACCATCAAGATATCGATGGACTTTAGCCCATCCACATCATGTCATAGACCAGTGATATCAGCCTTCCAACTAGTCACATTTGCAAAGCTACGGTCAGACAGCTCGCATACCTCAACTCGAGAGGTGAGGTTATCCAATGATGCCCCGTGGGCCATGATCATCTTCCGCAGTTCTCCCAACTCCTCCCAAATGGGAGCCAATGTAGTTTCTATCGATCATAGAAGACACTACGGTCTCAACACTCGAGGCCCTCACATCGACCGAATAGGCAAGGTTTCCCATTTTATATACCATGGCCTGTGTCAAGGGGGGATGGGAAACAGTAGCAGGGGAAGGTGTAGTAGAGGTACAAAAGTTGGGTATACCTGTCGGCTAAACTATCAAAGTAAATTGACTAGTGTCGGCCTCCATGGCCTCTACATTGACCACCGTAGATATGTCTACTAGAGCCTTATTCCCCCTTTTTGCCTCATCTTTTGTGTACTCAGCCCCAATCCTTTGAATATCTGTAGATGATGTCATAGTAACCTTAGGATCTGTCTTAGACATAAAGGGCACACCAGCTCGGTGACACAAGTCACTTATAACTAATGGAAATGACATTGAGGTTTGGTTTTTATTGGCCCGCATCACCATCTACTATGAAATTATGGCCCCGAGATTTAGCTGCTCCCTATTAACAATACACCCAAGCAGTGCAACCTTTAGATACCGAATGATCGATTCATTCTATGAATGCATCAAAGTGCTGGAGATAAAACCAAACCAATACCGAGCAGCAACATTCAAGTATTTCTTCTCAATCATCATCCCCGCCTCTAGCGAGGGATGAGTAGTATGACTCAGCAATGGGGCCAATCACCACTTCAAGTCATCCATTGTTTTAGTAATTACCTTATCGACCAAAGAATAAATACTGTATGTGGTGCAGTTCAACATATCATTAATACCACTTTCACTGCACATTACCATTTTACCACACACCTCACCAAAATCGACTAGAGCCATTGACCCATCATTCATCTTCCCTTTCAGGATTATCTTTGCATAACCGACATAAAATTCCTAAACCCATGAAGGATTATAGGGAGTAGGAATGTCGATATCTTGAGTCATACCTCCCTGTTTCTGATGTTCTACCTTGACTTGCTGGCAATTGGGGAACTTAGCCACAAAATATGTTATATCTTTTTTCATGACATTCCACCAAAAGACATCCCGCAGATCACGGTACATCTTAGTTGCGCCCGGATGAATAGAATATCTGGAGTTATGGGCTTCTGCAAGAATCTATTGTCTCAACTCGCCCACCTCAGGAACACATAATCGACCCTGATAGCAAAGCACACCATCTACCCCATGGGAGAAAACCTCAACTCTCTGTTGATGTACTGCACCCTTAAGTTGAAGAAATATTGGATCACTGTCTTGCTTTTCCTTAACCCTAACTACCAAAGAAGATTCTGACCCATTTTAAACTGTTACACCACTACCTGATATTCTCATAAGACGAACTCCTAAGCGAGTAAGACGGTGAACCTGTTTTGCTAGTTCCTTTCTTTCTTCCTCAACATGTGCTACACTACCCATAGATAGTTCGCTAAGAGCATCTGCTACTATATTTTCCTTACCAGGATGGTAATGCACACTCATATCATAATCTTTGAGGAACTTAATCCATCTCCTCGGACGAAGATTCAACTCTTTCTGGGTGAACACATACTGAAGGCTCTTATGGTCTGTGAACACATCTACGTGAACACCATATAAGTAATGTCTCCAAATCTTAAGTGCAAACACCACTGCTGCAAGCTCGAGGATATGAGTTGGATAGTTCTTCTCATGCACCTTAAGTTGTCTAGAAGCATAAGCTATAACCTTACCTCGCTTCATCAACACACAACCTAGGCCTACTCTGGACGCATCGCAATAAATCACATAACCGTCTGAACCCTCTGGTGGAGTCAAAACAAGAGCTATAGTCAACCTAGTTTTCAATTCTACAAAGCTTTTCTCACAGTCATCTGACCACTGAAACTAGACCTTCTTCTGAGTCAACTTAGTCAATGGAGAGGCTATGGATAAAAATCCTTCCACGAACCTTTTGTAATAACCCGCTAAACCCAAGAAACTTCTGATATCTGTAGGAGAGGTAGGTCTGGGCCATTGTTTCACTGCTTCTATTTTATGAGAATCCATTCGGATCCCTTCACTAGAGACAATGACCAAGGAAAGCAATAGATTGCAACCAAAACTCAGATTTTCTAAACTTAGTGAATACATGGAAATCCTTGATAGTTTGCAGAACAACCCTCAAATGATTCGCATGCTCTTCCTCATTCCTAGAGTAAATGAGGATATCATCAATAAAGTTGATAATGAACAAGTCCACGTACTGCTTGAACATTCTGTTCATCAAATCCATGAAAGCTGCAGGAGCATTGGTTAGTCCAAATGACATAAGTACAAATTCATAATAACCATACCGAGTTCTAAAAGCTGTCTTCGAAATGTCACTATCTTTGACTTTGAGTTGATGATAACCAGATTTGAGGTCTATGATTGAGAAATGACTAGCACCCTAAAGTTGGTCAACAAGTCATCAATCCTGGAGATGGGATACTTATTCCTGATTGTGACCTTGTTCAACTCCCTATAGTCAATGCACATTCTGAGAGAACCATCTTTTTTCTTCATGAACAACACGGGTGCACCCCATAGGGAAATAATGGGCCTGATGAAGCCCTTATCTAGAAGGTATTTCAAGTACTCTTTCAATTCCTTAAGCTCTGCTGAAGCCATTCTATAAGGAGGAATAGAAATAGGCTAGGTATCTGGAAGGAGATCAATTCCAAAGTCGATTTCCCTTTCGGGAGGAACTCCGAGAAGATCTTCTGAAAACACTTCTGGGAAATCATTAACTACTGGAACTGACTCAAGAGTTGGGGTTTCAGAGCTTGAACCCTTAACCAAAACTAGATGATAAAGATAACCCTTGGAGAAATTCTTTCTAGCCTTAAGGTAAGAAATGGATCGACCCATAGGCGCTAAGCTACTACCCTTCCATTCTAAGATTGGTTTGTCTGGAAACTGAAAACGAACAATTCTAGTTCTACAGTCGAATGAGGGATAACATGAATGTAACTAATCCATGCCTAGAATGACATCGAAGTCTACCATTTCTAACTCTACAAGATCTGCTGAGGTGACTTTCTGAGAGACTATGACAGGGCAATTTTTGTATACCCGTCTAGCTATAACTAGGTCACCGACTGGAGTAGAGATTGAGAAAGGTTCTGAGAGAGTTTTTGGACTAACATCGAATTTGACTGCTATATAAAGAGTTACAAAGGAAAGAGTAGCCCCTGGATCTAACAAAGCATAAACATCGAGATTAAAGACTCGTAAAGTAAAGTGACTACATCAGGAGAATCTTCCTGATCCTGGTGAGCCTTGAGAGCATACAACCTATTTTGGCACTGACTGCAACCTGTACCAGATGAGTTACCCGGCTGAGTCGGGTGACCTACTGGTGTTGCTGAAGTTGTGGACTGAGCTCTACCATTGCTAACTCTTTGACCCTATTTAGAAGGAAAATCCTTCAATCCTGTGACCAGACTGACCACACCCAAAGCATCCTTCCTTTCGTGAAAGGCACTCACCCAGATGGTTCTTACCACATTTTGGACAAATTGGGTAGGTTCTGGTGCCTGAAATACTACCTTGAGTCTTAGAGACTGATGAAGTGCCCTTCTGATCATTTCAGAACTTGGAGGATGGAACACTAGCTGATGAAGGTGATGGAGTTGAAGACTTCTACTGAAACTGCGAGTGATTACCCATCTTCCATTAAGAATAGTCATAGTTTCCTGTCCTAGCCTTCTTATTCTCCTTGGCGAGTTCCCTAAGCTTATCACCCTCAACCTGCTGAGCATGAGTCATGAGCCTAGAGATGTTCATATCCTCAAGTAACATGGCATTTCTACACTCTGTTTTCAATTGATCGGATGCTCCATACATGAACTTGTTTATTTGAGCCTTGGAACCAGCAATCATATGAAGAGCATACCTGGAGAGTTGGGTGAACTTGAGTCGATACTCTTGGACCATCATAGAACCCTGCCTCATGTTCCTAAACTCCTCAACTTTTCCCTCTCTCAACTCTCTTGGGAAGAACCTATCAACAAAGGTTTCAGTAAAGCAATCCCAAGTGATAGGTACTGCATCTGTACCCCTGTTCTCTTTCCACTGAGTGTACCAGATATGAGCCATATCCTTAAGCTAATAAGATGCCAACTCAACCCGATCATTCTTAGTTACCTAGATCACTCCAAAAAACATCTTGACCTCATCAATGAAGTTTTGTGGATCCTCACCAATCTGCATTCCTAAGAACTCAGACAGATTCATCCTAACAAAATCCTGAACCCTAGCTACAGCTGACCTAACATTAGCATTTGCCGGAACTGGAGCCTGCTGGTTGTTCTGGTTAGTCACACTATGAGCCAACAACAGGATAGCATTCTGGAATTCAACATTCGAAAATTCCTGATCTAGGACTGGAGGTGCTGTTTTAGCATTGCGTGCATTCGCACCCCTTCCATAAGCTCTACGAGGAGGCATGATCTGAAAGCGCAAAACATCGAGTTAGAATGAGGAATTAGATCACACCTTATGCACGATAAGAGTAACAAGAAAATGA
Organism: Solanum acaule; assembly: GCA_036250505.1. Lineage (NCBI taxonomy): Eukaryota > Viridiplantae > Streptophyta > Magnoliopsida > Solanales > Solanaceae > Solanum > Solanum acaule. The sequence continues at coordinate 10,231 of JAJOOR010037367.1, read as the reverse complement.
AGATTTCCTAAAGCACTTTGCAGCTTCCTTCTCATTAGATGTGGTGCACTTCACACCCATGAAAATGAGTCTACTTAGTGTGTCTTTTTAAGACATCATAGGACATTTAATCCTCAGGCTTTGATACCAAGTTTGTCACGCCCCAAGGCTACCCCCTGGACCCGAACACGGGACCCAGGATCACGAGTGACCCCAAGCTAACCCTACTGGCATAATCATAAGCATACTAAAGATAACTAAGCAATAATACTGTGCAGAAGCTAAATCATATGAAAGTCTAAAATGATGGGGAATACCCATATACTAAATCTGAATATAAGAAAACTGAGAGTTTGAATACAAATGAAAAGTCAAACTCTAAGACTCAAGCTGAAACTAACTATGTCTGAAATAAAGCTTCTACTGACTAGAAATGTTGGGACATGCCCTAGCTAGATGTAGCAAAACTGAAACTAAAGCTAAAAATTGTAAAGATAATCATGTCACTAGTCCTCGAAAAATGAGGATTCACCACTGATGCTGCTGAATTGAATATCGGGAACCGATCTATGCGTGATCTAACTGCTGAGGACCTGAACCTACATCACAAGAAAATGTAGCGCATAGTATGTGTCAGTACTTGAAAGTACTGTGCGAGATAGAATAAAACTGAATAACAACATAACTAAACAAGCAATAAAGCAATAGTATAATCTGAACATGATAATGATAATGTAAGTACTGTACATGACTGAACTGAATGAAATGACCATGTTTATGACATGCTGAGACTGAATACTAAACTATACTGATAACATGGTCAATGCAATAGAATCTGACTGAACTGTAAGGGAGCTACTAATAACCGACATAAAACCACATGAGCTAAATGTGGAGTCTGATGTATAAGCCCTATCGAGAGGACCCAATATACCCTGCCACTGGTATAGAGGCATGCTGGCGTGATCACTGAAATGATGCCCACAGAGGGTACTTACAACCTACGAGGCATGTAGTTCTGGGACTTGTGGATGACTGACCCTAGTCCACTCGGTATGAAGCAACCCATATGATTAAGTAATTAACATTTTATGACTGAAGAGTTGTAGTACTAGATAGCTCAAAATTGACATGCAAACTGAGAATGCAACATTTATATACTGATAATAATGCATTCGAAATCTGAGGCATGTTTATATATAACTTAATTAATTAACATACCATATGCAATTCATGAACTAAAAGAACTACATAGATAGGGTTCTGAATTTCATTCAAGGAACTATGTAACAACATAATAACCTGATTTTGATCATACTAACAGCTAAAACCCAATAATTTCTAACATTCAAGAAACCCTAGGTTTACATAATTTCAAGGGAATCAAAAATCTGACTAAATTCTAGAGACCTAATGGGTGAAAGGAACCCACTAGTGAAATCCCACATACCTGGTGACGAATTCCATGGAGAAATCTTTCAATTTCGGGGCTGGAACTGATGGAACCTTGTTGCGTTATTGAACTAGGGTTGCTCGACCTCTTTCTCCTCTTACGCTCTAATTTTCTAAGTTTTGATGAAAGATCTGACTTAGGTAAGTTCTAGTTTTGTTTCTAGCTTAAAACTGACCAAAACCACGTAGTTTAGGGTTAAAACGATTTAGTTTAGGTGCCCAACAAATATGGAAAAAGATCGAATTAACCCTTATTAAAAAAAACCTGGCGGGGCTGACCACAACCATTCTCACGGAACGTGAAAGGGACCATGGACCGTGGAGCTGGTCGTGGTCTTGGTCCAGGAGCTAGGGGTTCTGGGGCCTGGATTATGAGCCCCTACCATGGCCTGTATCCCCGTGGTCTTCACTTGGGCTGAGGTTTGGAGGCTCAAGTCTGGGGGCCTACTAGTTGGCCTTCACGGATACCCCCACGACTCGTCGTCAAGGCCACAGACGGTGAAGGTCCTCGTGGTCCTTACTTAGGCGTTGGGGCTAAGGGTTAGTCTTAGGGGGCCCTTCTGGTTAGACTTTACTTAGGCCACCGTGGCCGATCATCAAGACCACGGCCTGTGAAGGGTCCCGTGGTCTGACGTCTAGGCTTGGTGAAGAGTAACTCACCACCATGAGCAGGTCAATGGACCGTGGGCCCTGTCAGGGACCGTGAACCCTGCCATGGTTCACTGGCTCAGGTAAGTTTCTGCAAAAAATTTCTAGGTCTGGTTTTCGAGGTGTTACATATTTAATTACAATTTTAGTTCAATTAAAGATCATCTCTCCACCAGAAAAAAATTTCATCTCTTCTTCTTGCCTTTATTTTCGTTTATATAGTTAAAGTTTAGTCTAATAACTCCAACAAAAATGGTGTTGACACCCAATTTTGACCGACCTTTAGCAATTTCGGAAATGTTATCCGATTAAATACGCATTTTAAAATATATTTTGAGTTCTAAAATTTTAGTTGATTTTGTCTAAAAATTGTACATTTTAGTATGCGTGCTTTATAAAATTATCGTAAATATTATTAAGATATTTTTTAGAATTATTAGTAAAACTAAAAGTAATTATTTTATTCAAATGTTTTAAAATTTAAGTGATTTTAATTATATAAAAATATTATGATATGTGTAGTATTTTAATTGAATAACATTTCTTTAAAATTTTCCTCTAAATCATTTAACTTGTGGCCTATTTTATTCTAATTCCTTTCAATTCTAGCCTAATCAATTCCAATTTTATTTCAATAATAACCATCCTCTCATTGCAATTCTAGCCAATTTATTTCAAATTTTAGCCATCCAAATACAACCAATTTAAAATCTGATTTAAAACCCCCCCTTTTAAATCTTAACCGTCCATCTCATTCCGTTTAAATCCTAGCCGTTCACCTAATTTTAATCCAATGGTCAAGATTTAACACTATTCTTTCCTATTTTTAAACTACCAAAACCTAACCCTAAAAATTATTCATTCTCCCCTTCCTCTCTAAAAATCCGCCGCCTCCCCTTCTCCCATTCCCCTTCGTCCTCTCCGTCTTCCGGTGAGAATCGCCATCTCCGGCGCCACCTCCCTCTCCTCCCTTCTTCTTCTCCGCCTCCTTTTTCTCCTCATACTGACCAGCAGCAACGCGAGGCCACCAGCAAACAGATCTGGCCGACGCAAGAACCAGCAGCAACGCCCAGTGAGGCGCACTCCAGCAGCCACCAACGCAACCAGCAGCTGCCAGTAGCACTGGACAGCAGCTGCCAGCAGCACTGGACAGCAGCTGCCAGCAGCACTGAACAGCAGTGCCTGGCGAGGCACACAACACCAGCAGCTGCCAGCAGCTCCAGACAGCCACCAGGCGCGGAAATCAGCAGCAGCCGGTGAGAAACACAGCTGCAACCAGCGACAACCCATGACAGCAACAGCTCCGGCCAACGACGACAAACAGCGAGCAGTACTAAGGTTAACACTTCATTTTTAATATTGACAGATCTGTTCAAGATCTGTCCAGGTATGATTTTCTAAACATTTTGTTATGCATTTTTTTTTTGTTTGTTCTTATTCCCTCCTCGAATCCCTTGTTGAGATGTGAAGTTTGCCACTGTTCTGGGTAAATTCGTATATGAATTATGCTTAAATTTGTCCCAATAGTTCAAATGTTAATATTGTTCCTTTTCGATTGAATATGACCTGTTTCTTATATGAAATAATATTAACTGAGGAGTTGTTTAATTTTAGTCGATAAATGAGTCCTTGATTTCTTCCGATTATGCTAATTGATTATTTAACATGCTCAATAGCTCTTTGTTATCTGAACCTTGATTTGTGGATTGCCTCAAGATTTGACTTTAAGTTGACTTGATTATTGACTGTATCTTTCTTCCTCCATATAATTGATTCATCAAAATGATGTTATTGCCATATGTATTTCTTGATCAAATGTGCAAGGATGATAACTTGTAATATTGATTTGAACCGTGATGTTATCCTTCCTAAAATAATAATATTTTTCTTTTGGTTTGTGATGTGCAATATTGATTGGCGGTGTTAATTGATTTTTGTACCTTATTTTATGAGTAAGATGATTGTTACTTGACTTTATTTGGTAAAAAAATAAATAAGCAAAAAATGAATAATTTGAATGAGTAAAATAAGCATTTTGCTGATTTTGCTGATTTTGCTCTTAGTTTAAGAAAATAAAATCTTTTTTTTCCAATTTTATGTTGGTAATTTGCTGGTTTTCCGATTGATGCTTCCTTGCCTTATTCAAGATTGTGCAAATTGTTACTTGTTTTATTTTTGGTAAAGCTTTATTTGATTTGGACTGATTTTGTCCTCTCTTATTTTAGGAAAAGTAATATTTAATTGCTCCTTAAATTATTTATTTCCCTTATATGTGCCCTCTTCTACTATATAAATAGGACCCTTCCCTCCATTGCTCACATCTCGACATTATTCACATCCCAACTTTTGTCCCGGATACTAAGAAAAAATATATTACTCTCTACTAAAAAAGAATTAAGTGCTTTCGGTTAAAGCTAAATTTCCTCTCTGTGTTGCGGTTTTGCTGTGTCGGGTCGTTTTCGAATTAAGTTTATCTTCATTGCTGATTTACTAAACGGCCTAATCGGTTAGTATATTTCTATACATTTAACTTTCTGTTTTGTATCATTGTTATTTACTTGTATGCATAAATCCAAATGTGGATTTTATTAAATAAAGGAAGTGTCCAAATCCATCTTATCAATCTGTGTTCTACACTTGATTTTATACTTCCGTGATTATTTGAAATATGTTTGTGTATCAGTTTCCTGCTCATAATTATGAAATAATTAGTGTCATGTGTGCTGCTTATATACGAAAGTAATTTGGTTGCTATTTGATATTACGATTGTTTTGCCATTATATATACTTGTGTTACATTTTCCCTTTTTAGCAGGTTCTTGAGCTTAGAGTTCAAGCTTTGGAGAGTCACCATGAGTGGAACAATAGACAAATCGAGTTCATTTAATTTATGTCTTTGTACACTATTTAATTTCATTAGTTGTTTTGTAATATTTTGTATAACTCTCTAAACTCTATGTATGTGATATAACTTGGGGATCGTCTAAGGGAGGGGGGATATACGTGCTAATTGTCTATTTTTTAGTTTAGTTTATTTTTTTTTACTTTTTTTTGTTATGTGTGATTGCTACATATATATTAATTATGTCGGAATTCCTTAAATAATCCAACTTAAAATCAACTGTTTAGTTGTGATTTGTTTAGTTTTAAATCAACTAAATTTGTAATGAGCGACCTTTAAGCATATCGCATAATAATAATTGATGGTCTCTTAATTAATTAACTTGGATTAATAAGAGTTCGATAACTATAGTATATCCAGATCTCAATTTCATGTGCTTAACAAACCTTTTTAGCATGTCAATAGATTTAAAAGGATTAAAATCTGAACTTTTGTGCTAATTTGCCATATTTTGTTATTAGGTAATATAGGCCTCATTAATAAATTCCAGCATATTCACTTAGAAATTATGCTAATGACATAAATAGAACAACTTGTTATTCTTTCAGCATGTTAAATAATTGAAATGATTTTGTCTTGAATATATTTCGTTCACTTATTAATGACATTTGTTTCTTTGTATATATGAAATATAAGCATAGTGAGATAAAGGTAGAATATATGCCTATAGGATTTAAATAATTTTAGAAGTATAGTATGTATGCATATAGGTGTAAACTTTGTTACATCTTAGATAAATATCATGCCTATAGGGTTTAATAATTTGCTTAAATGAAATAGATGCCATGCCTATATTTTTGATAATATTTTTAGCATGTTTACACTTAGATATCAGGTCTCTAGGACTTAATTAATAAGATCAAATCAGCTTGTTATATTTGTATTTCTACTAATTTCCAGCATTTTAAATAACTGAAACAAACTTGATATGATTGGTTTCATCTCACCTTTTTTTTTTTTTTGAATCTATAATATATTTTTGCAACATAAAATAATTTAACTAACTATTTCCAATGAGAATAAACTTAACCTATAGGACTAGTCTCTGCTATGTAAATGTTGAAATATTTCTCTTGCTGTAGATAAATAAATAATTTTTGCATGTATTTAGTTGTTGTCCTTTGTTTAATAACCCGTTCAGAATGCTGAAACTGCTTCGATCATTTGCTACTCCATTTAAACACTGCTCTAAAAGAATTAATTTTCTGCATCGACTACTTGCTGCCCCGAATAAGATCTTGCTCAAATTAATTATTTTCTGCTTAAGGGACTTGTAATTGAGGGAAACTCATTTTCCTTATTCCTTTTTTTTTTTTCTGATATGGATTTAGAAACTCCTTTCACTACACTAGGTCCACTTGTCTTCAAAGGTGAAGGTTATCATTCATGGGTAGCAAGAATATAGGTTCATATGAAGGCAAATGATCTGTGGGAAGCTGTTGAGGAGGACTACGAAGTTCCTCCCTTGCTTGCAAATCCAACCATGGAGCAGATAAGGAATCCCAAGGAGAACAAAATAAGAAAATCAAAGGCTAAAGCGATGTTATTTTATCCAGTCTCATCTGAATTTTTTTCCAGAATTATGACAATGAAATCAACATTTGAGGTCTGGAATTTTCTAAATATATTATATAAAGAAGATGAACGGATAAAAGGAATTCGTTTCCTCAACCTCATAAGAGTATTTGAACTTCAGAAGATGAAGGATTCAGAGATAGTCAAAGAGTATTCTAATAGATTACTCAACATTGACAACATTGTAAGATTAATTGCTCTGAATTTCCTGATTCTAGATTGGTTCAAAAAATTCTTGTAATAGTCCCCGAAAGGTTTGAAGAAACTATTTCCTTCCTAGAAAATTGTAAGGATCTGGCAACAATCAGTTTGGTAGAACTATTGAATTCTCTGCAGGCACATGAACAAAGAAGACTTATGAGGTCAAAAGGGTCTGTTGAGGGTGCACTACCTGCAAAAGTTCAATCAAACCAGGAAGACAAAGGAAAGAAGAAGTGGAACAAGAAGGAAAACTCAGGTTCTCATTTTCCTCGGGTCAATAGGGGAACAAGACATTATTTTCCTCCTTGCAAACATTGTGGAAAGAAGGGTCATTCACCATTCAAATGCTGGAGAAGCCCAAACCAACAATGTGAGAAATGTCAGAAGATGGGACATCATCAAAAGATTTGCAAAACCAACACTCAACAAAATAATGTTGCACATGTAGCAAATCAGGATGATGAAGAGCAACTCTTTGTAGCTACCCATTTTGCAACTAGCAGCTCAAGTTACAAGTGGCTTATTGACAGTGGTTGCACAAACCACATAACATTTGATCGTGATCTATTCAAGGAGTTGGATTAAGTAATTTCCAAAGTACAAGTTGGCAATGTGAAGGCAAAGGTACTGTGGAAATTAAGATCGCTTCAGGTTCAAAACTAATCAAAGAGGTGTATTTTGTACCTAATATCAGTCATAGTCTGTTAAGTGTTGGCCAGATGCTTGAGAATGGTTTCAAAGTTCTCTTTGAAGTCAATTATTGTCAAATCAAGTATGAACATGGCAAAAAATTTATTCAAAGTAATGATGAAGGGAAAGAGCTTTACAGTGGATCCTTTAGTGCATGAGCAAATAACTTATTCTGCAACTACGATCACTGCAGAAGTTTGGTACAAAAGGCTTGGACATTTCAATCATGATGCTATAAGGAACCTATAGAAGAAAGATCTCATTTGAGGGTTGCCTAACATTGAAGCTGAAATACCTGATTGCAAATTTGGCAAGCAAACAAGGTTTCCTTTAAACTAAGCAACTAGGAGAGCTACTGAAAAACTAAAGTTAATCCATTGAGATCTAGTTGGTCCTTAAAGAAATCTTTCACTCAAAGGGAGTAAGTATTATATAGTTTTCATTGATGACTATACGAGAATGTGTTGGATTTACTTTATTAGGTTCAAGTCAGAGGTTGTCGCTTTCTTCTAGAAATTCAAGCAGTGGATCAAAATTCAAAGTGGTTGTAAGATTCAATCTTTATGGTCTGATAATGGCAAGGAGTACACATGTGATCATTTTAATATATTTTTTGAAGAAGCTGGGATTGAACACAAACTGACTACTCCATACAATCCACAACAAAATGGAGTTATTGAGAGGAAGAACCGTACCATAATTGCTACATGTTTTTGTACGATAAGTGTTTGCCAAAAGAGTATTGGGCTGAAGTTGCACATACTTCATCTTTCTACTCAACATGCTTCCAACAAAAGCATTAGAAGGAAAGACGCCATTTTAAGTTTTGTATGGTTATAAACCTTTTTTGAAAAATCTCAAAGTGTTGGGATGCTTGTGCTTTACTTATTGCCACATGCTAAAAAGAGATAAGTTGGATAAAAAGGTGGAAGTTGGAAAATTTGTGGGTTACAACACAATTTCTAAGGCTTATAGGGTTTTTCAACTTCATACAAGGAAAATCTTGATAAGTAGAGATGTGCATTTCATGGAAGATGAACAATGGAACTGGAAAGAAGTAGAACCAACATTCATTCCAGATCAAAGTGCAATGCTCCAACTGAAAGAAGATTAATTGGTGGATGATATCCCAGTAAGAGGCACACGATCTCTCTCTCTGATATCTATTGGAGATGCAATATGGTTATTCTTGAGCAAACATATTTTTCCCATATTTTTGGGAAGCAGAGAAAGATCCAAAATGGAGAGTTTCAATGAAGGAGGAACTCACCATGATTGAGAAGAATCAGACATGGAAAGCTTGTGAAAAGACCCGAAGACAGGAAAGTCATAGGAGTGAAGTGGATTTTTAGAACCAAGTTAAATGTAGATGGCCCTACCTTTTCTTACATGTCCTTCTCCCGATAGTTGACTCTTTCATTTCATGCTCCAAGGCACATCAAATCTTAAAGTACAGAGAAGATTTTACACTCACAAGAACACCACTCTCTTTAATCTACATATTATTTTACAAAACATTTTTATTCCCTTCTCTGTCTCTCTTTTACACTGTTTGAAGAATGAGTGTAGATTTGATACCTATGATAATGAACTAATCACTACACCACAAGAGGTAAATCCTTACTCCACTTTGTCTATTCTCTATTGACCTACATTATTTTCGAAAATCAATTCTTTAGATCTTTATGTTGTTTGTGATTTCATTTTCATTTCTTTTATGGATCTTAGGTATCGTGATGTATAATAGATATGTTCTGTCAAAAAGAAGGCAATTATAGAATTCATACATGCTGATGACTTCAAATTAATCTTTGTACTTATGGTTCAAATTAATCTTTGTACTTATGGTTAGTTAGTAATACTCATTACATATATGCTCCTATTATTGTTTCTTTTTATGTTGTTATAGTTAAGATTTCTATTATTCATATTACCCTTTTATTTTTTTTACAAAAACCACAGTCGAAGAAATGCTACTTAAAACTCAATGTCTCTGGAAGACATGAAATATGCATATACATCTTTATTTCTATCTTTATCTCCTTGGGAACTCACTCGTTCATAAATGAATGTAGGGAGGAACATCAAATACCACATCCTCTATCTTGCTAACAACTTGTGTATCTCTTTTTTTTAATCTACTTTTGGGTACTAATATATTATTTACTTGTGTTACTGATTGTGTATGACATTTTACATTTCATTTTAATAAGTTATAATTAATTTCCACAGAGAGCTTATCGTTCATTAAGTCAATCACTTAAAAGAGTCTGAACACAATATTTTTGTGCTTAAAACCTTCCTCATAATTAAATTAGTAGTTTGCATATGCTACATGGAGTCTCCATTAAAATCATTTTTGCATCTTTCAAGTTGGACTCCTTAGGATAGGTCTAAAGTCTTGAACATATTCCAACACTGAAGACTATATCTAATCTGCTTGTTTTGATGTATAGTAAAGAGCAAATAATTCCTCAATACATTGTCTCAACTACGGATGGACATGGTTTGTCAATATCTAGTTTTGTAGCGATACTATTGGAGTATCAATGGGCTTGGAAGTTTCCATGTGGACGCTTTTTAGAAGAACACCAATATACTTTAGTTGATTGATCATAGTGCATGATGATGACTACTTAGCCTGTAAGCTTAAAGAAAAGCTTAGTTCCCCCTTCATATTTAATTCAAACCATCACTTCCCATTAACTTGGTAAATATTTGGCATAATGAATCCAATGTATCTTAAAAGATAGTGTCATCGACATATACTTGAACGATGAGTAT
>JAJOOR010037366.1:0-12844 GCA_036250505.1 Solanum acaule | reverse complement strand
TTTGGATTGAGCTCCTTGAAAGGAAGAATAATCAAGGATAAAGGATCCCCATACCTTTGCTAAGATTCCCCAAGAAATTTGATGAAGAAACCACCTTCCATCCAAGCCCTAGCTCCAAGTTCTTGACCTTCTTCAATGGAAGATTGTAGAGAGAGGAATATTTGAGAGGAGGTAGGTTTCTTTTTTTCTTTTTATTCTAATTGGAGTGACTTAAATGGAAGAATTTTGGTCAAAAAGTTTTTTATAATTGCTAGGAAAGGCAAAGAATAATAGGGACTCAACTTAGGAAAAGAATTAAGGACCCACAAAGTTAAACTTAAAAGTTTTCACTAAACCCGTCTAAGCTCGTCCTTTTTGACAGTGCTTCACTATTTTGGGCATAACTTTTTACTCCAAGATCGGAAAAGGGCAAAATCAGTGGCGTTGGAAAGCGGACTCAGATACCTTTAATTGGATAGGTAATGGTCCGCCTAATTCGTTTTGAGCTAAAAGATATGACCATTTAAAGTTGACCCTCACTCCTAACTTAAAACTAAAAACTGTTTTGAGGGTCTCGGTTCTAAATGATTGCATGACATAGCTTAAGGTCTTGCTAGCTTATAAAGGTGATTAATCAACTAGCTAATCAACCCCTTAAGCCCTTAAACAACACTCCAAACTTCAATGACAAGACCCTTACAACTCACTAGTTCAAATGACTAGTTTCCGGACGTCACGGTCATTTCTTGACGTTTGATCTCAAATCTCTTTAAACTAAACTTCAAAAGCCATTTCTTATCATTTCATTAAGTTCTCAACTCCAAACTCACATGTGAGGCTCTAGTTTCACTAGTTCATTTTTAGGATCGTTACATATAAATATTTAATAGACCCTAAACTAATCACTTTAACTCATTCATCTAAAGACCCCAAAACTCTCTCCAAAAAAAATCATCTCTCTTGAATATAAGAAGAAGAAGAAGAAGAAGAAGAAGAAGAAGAAGAAGAAGAAGAAGAAGAAGAAGAAGAAGAAGAGAAGAGAAGTGGGCAGCAACTTAGGGCGATTTTCCCCATTGATTCAAGCTTTGTTTAGGGCTTTGATTGAAGGTATGTTAATCTTTTTCATCTATGGGTTCTTCCACCCATAGAGCCCCCTTAGTAATCCCCCAATTGTTGATCAAAAACCCAATTCTATCTAGGGTTGTTCTTACATTGTGGGTAGGGCTTATGTATGATTCCAATCTAGTGGGTAATACCTAATTATGATTGTATTGACATTGAATTGTGATATTATGATGAATTCATGTGATTTCTATGATGAACCCTAATCTAAGTTGACGAATGTGATCTTTGTGGGTTTATGCCATTAGAGGCAGAATTGAAGGTTCTAAAGTGATCTTCCTATTTCAATGTCTTGAATACTAATTGATCATAGTTAGGATCATCTAATCATACATTTAACTAGACTTGATTGAACATGAAGGATCTTGACTTGTGAAGTTAGAATTGAACATTTATGAATTAATTATGAATAGATTCACTTAGTAGTAAAGAATGTGATTGAATAGCTTGTAATTTATACATGGATCATGATAGAATGAAGTTAAGCTTGAAAGTAGGGCTTGTAGCTATCATTGTTAGGGCTTTGGGGGTAAAGTCAATATGATGTGATCTTATGGTGTATTCTCTTTCTCTTATACACTTAGACATGAATATGCTAGGAGATTCAAGTTCTCTAACATAGAAGGATTCTAGGTTGACTTAGTAACCTAAAATGAATCAAAGCATGTTAGTACAGAATATCTTGAAGTTGAGGCACATGTTTCCTTTATGTATATCTTGGTTTGGTAGAATAAGACCAAGGTTGATAGATTGGGATGGAGGATATATACTCTCCTAAGGGATAGCTTGACCTAGCATTGTAGAATGCATGTCTTGGTAGCATGAGTTAGTAGTAGTCATGGTAGCCTAGGATTGAGGATTTATACTCTCCTATGGGTAGCTTGAACTAGCACTGTTAGGATACTTTCATGGTAGCATGCCTTGGTTTGGCCAAGACCATTTCATGGTAGCTTTAGGTTTGAGGACTTATACTCTCCTAAGGGTAGCTTAGGATTGAGGATCCATACTCTCCTAAGGGTAGCTTGACTTGCATTATAAGGTGCATTTCAAGGATAGATTGAGTTAGGTTAGTCATGGTAGCTTGGGATTGAGGACTCATACTCTCCTAAGGATAGCTTAGGTTGAGAATCATACTCCCCTACGGATAGCTTGCATTTGTATTCTAGTACAATTGTAAGGGTAGCATGACTTAGTTGGTTTAGGACTATTTCATGGTAGCTAGGATAGGACACCTGTACCTTTCCTAGAGTAGCTTGAACTTGCATGTTAGTGTGTTTTCCAAGGTATTTAGCTTAGCTTAACCTAGTTATGTTAGTAAGATGATAACATGATCTAGCCTATTAGAGGGTTATTCCTTTGTAGCCTTGATTTGAGAAATAGAGTTCATTCATGGGTTATGACTTGCCCAGTACTAAATAGAGAAGTACCTTATATGAATAAAAGCAAATAGTCAAGAGTGACAAGTCCCAAACTAGTGAACATTTATGGTGGTCTAAGGAGTACTTAGTGTCGATAGTAGTATGGCAATCCATACATGGCACAAGTATGGCTTGGGTCTAGTTGTGAATGGTTCTCTTATGTAGTATGACTTAGCTTGGGTTGTTGCCATAGTTGCCTTCCAAGATATGATTGACTAAGGTGGTAGTTCCCTTGTCTATATGAAGTAAGATTATAGTAAGACCAAAGTAGGGTGAATATGACTAAGATGACCTTAAGGTTATGCTTAGTGTGAAGGGTAGTATGGGACGCCTTTCATGCATTGCACAAGTGTGTCTTGAGGTTACTTAGAAGTATGGTGCCCTTATGGTAGAAAGACTTATGATTGAACCATGCACATTGATTTTGATTAAGATGACTAAAAAGGGATACTTGGCTTGGGTGGTATTATGGGATGCTATTCTTGACTTGCATTGTATGCTTTTGAGGTTACTTGAGAATGGTTCTATTATGGTATAAATGACCAAGGGTCAATTATGCTTATATGATTATGGCTTGTCTCATATGCTCATTAATGATGTCTTATGTTGACTTATGTTTATATGATGCTTATGTTGGAGACCATGATGTGACTATGATGATTATGCTATGAATATGTTATTATCTCTTATGCTTATGTCTTATGTTGACTAACCATTTGAGATGCTCTTATGATGTTGTGCTAGGTTTCATACTTGGTACATTTTGTACTAACGCATATTGCCTACATTCTAACCAAATGTATGGTTGGAGGCTTGAGTTGCTTTGGAGGCTAGGTTTCAAGGATCTAGAAGAGTTGAAGACCTTGGTGAGTCCTCATAGCTTTGAGGACAACATCCACTTTACCTTTATGTCATTTCTTTATGTTCTTAGACTATTGTATGGGTTGTGTCCCAAGAGTTTATTTTAAAAGTTGTATTAGATGGTTTGAGACAAAGAGTATAGAAAAACTTCCGCTTGTTGCTTTTATGAAATATGACTTCGATTGTAAAAGTTTTAAATTGTTTCGTATTTTCAATTCTTGTACCTATGTTATGATGCAAAGGGCTTGTATTAGATCCCTTCGAGGTCGAGTACGCCGTGTTACGTCTAGGGGTACCCCTGGGTCATGACATAACTTCATCGCATCCTTCAAAGACTAGCCTTCATCCTTCTTCAACTTGAGATTTGGCTCCATTGGAGTAGTCTTTTTTTTCCGACTCCTCCATGCCGAAACACTCTAAGAGACTCTCTGCATAACCATTTTGAGACACAAAATAGCCTTGATCTGATTTTTCCACTTCCAAACCAAGAAAACATTCAATCTGCCCCAAAGTTTCATCTCAAAACGAACAAACAAGTCAGTCCTTTAATTAGAAATTTCTGATTCATTATCTCTAGTTACAAGTCAGTCCTTAAATTAGAAATTTCTGATTCATTATCTCCAGTTATTATTATATCATCAACATATAATAGTATCAGGAGATGCACACTTGATTCTAATTTCATAAATAAACTAGAATCTAAATCAGAAACTCAAAAACCACAAAAGCTTAGGTATTGCACAACTTTACCATACCAAGCTCGTGGTGCTTGCTTGAGGCCATATAGAGCTTTCTTCAAACGACAAACATGACTTAGAAATTGCTTAGAGACAAAACCGTTAGGTTGCTCCATAAATAATTCTCGATCCAACTCTCCATAAAAAAATGCAATCTTTACATCGAGCTGCCACATATTCCAACCTTTGAAAGCAACTAGAGAAATAAGTCACCTTACTGTCACCATCTTCGCTACTGGACTAAACGTCTCCTCATAATCTAATCCATAGTTTTGAGAGAACCCACGAGCAATGAGACGAGGTTTAAACCTGTCAATGGTACCATCTGATTTTTTCTTCAAGCAAAATACCCATTTGCAAGTAACTGGAATGCATTTTTCGGGTTCGGGTCTCAATTCCCAGGTTTCATTCTTGTCTAAAGCATCAATCTCTTCTTGCATTGCTCTTTCCCAATCTGGACAGCCATTTGCTTCTTCATGACTTAATGGTTCTTCTGTAGTTGATGCTCCTATAAAGAAACATGAGGTTACAGAATAATTTTTAAGTTTTACCTCATAATCTTTGAGGTAGTCTGACTGCCTTTTCTCCCTTGTTGACCTTCTCGTTGCTTGATGTTCACCATCTCCTTCCTTGGAAATGTTCTGACTCGGAGATACACTTTCTGCCTCTTAATTACTAGGTGTTGGCCCATTTACTTCAGGAAATAATAGCTCTAAATTATGTTGATCATCTCCAAGAACTACAACATTTTGAGCAGAAAATAAGGATGACTCTTCCTCAAATACCACGTCACTAGAAATGGTAAACTTATTTGTCTTCAGATCTATGCATCTCTCCAAGCCTTCCTATAAGAATCATAGCCAACAAATACACATTTTCTTGCTTTAGGATCAAGTTTGGTTCTATTATTTCTGGGAACATGAACATAACACACAGAACCAAAAACTTGAAAATAGTTCACATTTGGCTTCTGACTATATAGAATTTCGAAAGGGGATTTTTGTGTACCTGGCCAAGGAGGCAGACTATTTATCACATGGAGTCCACATTGAATAGATTTAGCCCAAAGCTCTTGAGAATTATTCTTGTCATGCAACCATGAAAGACAAACTGAAGTAAGATAAACAAACCTTCTTTCTGCAACTCCATTCTATTGAGGTGTATTTGCACAAGTCATTTGACGAACAATTTCATTATCATGACAGTACTGGAAGAAGTCATCTGACATACATTCTCCGCCATTATCACTACGGAGACATTTTATCTTCTTCTCGAACTCATTCGCAACAACATCTTTGAACTCCATAAACTTGGATAATGCTTCGATCTTTTCTTTCAAAAATTTCACCCAAGTGAACCTTGAGTGATCATCCACTAACACCATAACATAGCGATGCCCGCTATAACTTGGTGTTCTTGTTGGTCCCATCAAATATGTATTAATCAATTCAAACATCGTGGTTCTCTGATTTGATTACCTTTTGAAAAAAAGACGATGAGATTTTCCATATTGGCAACCTTGACAAATCACGTCTTCACGTACATTCTTCAAAGTTGGCAGGCCATCTACCAATTTTTTAGAAGAGATCTGCTGCAACATTTGATAGCCTACATGACCTAACCGAGCTTGCCAAGTTGCGACATTATCAGTTTGGCTTGTTTTCTTCACATAAGCTTTGCCTGCTGACATAACAAACAAACAACCTCTCTTTTCGCGTGTAAAAATAAGATCAGCAGATACTTCTTTTACATTTTCAAACACCTTCACATCATTAGGACCAAACAATACATATTTTCCAGAATCAGTAATTTGAGATACTAAGACTAGATTTTTCATCAAACCTGGAACATGATAAACATCCTGCAATTTGATACTTTTGGATTTATCACCAGCAACCTTAATCTTCACAACACCTTCTTTTGCTACTGGATATGTCAAATTATCAGCTCTGATAATGACTCGATCTCAATGATGATCTCGCACCTCCGAGAATAGAGAATCATGTCCAGTTACATGATGTGAGCACCCTGAATCAACGATCCACTCTTCCTTCTTATTATTGTTGGCATAATTGACAAAATATTGTGCTAACTTTTGTTCAACAGCTTGGATGCTAAAACATTGCTTCCATTTCATTTGTTCATCTCCTTCGTTGGTGCACGTGAAATTGGCTTTGGAAAGTTTTACTCGACAAATTTTCTTGATGTGCCCAATTTTTCCACATCTGTAGTACTTTTTGGTGTTTTGTGGATTTCCACCTTTTTCCGTGCTTGTTTCTTCCTCTTTATTTTTGTTCCAAGTTGATGCATTCTTCTTGTTCAACTTTCCTTTAGAAAATAGAACATTATCAGATTCAAGGTTCTTAGCCATTTGTTTAGCTAAGGCTTCTTGATTAGAAAGCATGTTCTCCAATTCTTCAACAAATGGTTGTTGCGGCCATCCTTGAACGGAAGTGACAAAAGGACCATATTCCTTTTTCAATCCACGAATAAGTTAGCGTTGTAGGTGTGGCTCGCTAATCTTCTCTTCAGGATCAATCTTTGAAATTTCAGCACAGATACTTTTAACTCGCAAAAAGTAATTTGTAATTGACATACCTCCCTGTTGTAACATTTCTAACTCATTCTCCAAAAGTTGCAGACTTGCTGTATTTTTGTTGGTAAACAACCTTTCGAGCGTGTCCCAAACTTCTTTTGGAGAGCTAACATCACGAACATGATCAATAAACTCCTTGCTAATAGAAGTCCTCAAAGCAAAGAGAGCTTTTCCGCACTTGATCTTCAATTTCCTTCGTGATTCGGCATTAGGATTATTGAATCAGGTCCTACAATCAAATTCCATAGATCTTGACCTTGAAGGTATGCTTCCATACACATTCTCCAATACTTGTAGTTAGTTCCTACAAGCTTTTCTATTCCGTATTGAGTATTTCTTCCGTTTGATGCTTCCATTGCTACAGACAACAAAAGCTTTCCCTTCACACTTTCAAACTTCTCCAACAAGATATATAAACTGATAGACAAGAAGAATGAAAAGAAAAAAAGTTCATCCTTCAACCTGGCTCTTGATACCATATAACAAAAGAAAGATGGCAAGAACAGTAAAGAAGGAAAGAAACGAAACAACGGAAAGCTCTTCTTGAATAGAAAATATAGGTTCTGAATTACAAGAGAAACAGAGCATGTATTAACTGATCCTACTTCTAATATAACTCTTAACTTATAGTGTTTTTATTCCAGTGAACAAACTCCTAAACTTATTCCAAAAGTTCCTAACTCTCAGGCCACTTTCTAAGGCTGTTTTGACTTGGTAAATGCAGTAAACATTTGTTATAAAAATAATATTCTCTTTCTTCATGTAAAAATGAAATATTTGGAAAATACTTAGTTCCCTTATACTGTTGCTTAAATCTTGGTTAAGATCTTTCTCAAACGTCTTTTTACATTCTCAAAACCCAGTTTAAACAATTATGTTTTGTTTAAAAGATTCTCAATAAGAACTCAATGAATACTCAGAAAATATTGTTCATGCTAACACCTAGACGTGAACTATCAACTGAAGAATTTCAATGCAAGATATATCCACTCAATAATAGGAAATGGAATTTAATAATCAGTAACTCAAGAACTCAGAACTCAGAGCTCAATATCAATTCATCTCAAGAATACTAAACTCTAAGTATAGAACCCTATATTACTCTTTTACTTATTTGAAAGTAGAAATAGGGCCTGAGGATGAACTAGTCCAATACTATGTTAGCTTTACATACCTTGAAGAACGAAGTTCTTGGCAAAATTGACAAAACTCGAAGAACGCTTGAAACCCTAGCTTTTTCCTCTTGAAATCTTGCTCTAATGACTTGAAGTGGTAATAACATAAAAAAACTGATTATCACTTTTTAGGCACTTAACTAGGTGAAAACGTCATGGTTTACTGTTAAAATATGGGTTAAAATGACATAGTTTGAGTACCAAATGCATAGGGGAAAGACCAAAATGACCTAGCTTAAAAACTGAAGGAGTGCCCTTCAAGGAAGGCTTCATGGATTGTTTAAGGCTCTACGGTCCGTGAAACACTTCACTGGAAGTATAGCCATTCGTGAAACTTTGCCTGTCTGACAGAGCCTTACTAAAATGGGCATAACGTTTTACTCCTAACTCGGAATACAACAAAATTGGCGGCATTCTAAATAGGACTCAAACACGTTTATTTTGATAGGTCATGATCTACCTTTTATATTATGGGCTGAGAGATATGATAATTTTAAGTTTACCCAAGTAAAATCACATATTGAAACTCAATCGGTAAGAAAACTTTCAACTCAACTCTGTAGGGTTTCTTGTGACCTTAATTAATATCCATAATCATTCTCACACTAGAGAATTGATCTTAACACCTTAGAATAATTTAGAATCACACGGTACAATCTTATACACAAGTAAAGAATTGCTCGAGCTTTAACGTAGAAATATTTTTGTTGTTACAATTACACTGAGATATGATACTTCAAGACCAAGAAGTTCCGCATTCTTTTATTGAGATTGGAAAGGATCTTTACCACTTCAATTGATTGAACAATTATTGGAGTACTTAATAGATGCACTTATTTCATGTAAATAATTTTAGAATTTTCTCAGTATAGACAAATTGATGGATAAAGATACATATAGTATATATTCAATCTGCAGATCAAGATAAAGTTTTCTTTTCAAAATCTAATTTTATCTCAAATTTTTTCTTTAGGTACTCAATTGCCTTTTGCACCTCTTCAGAAGTCTTGAATGAGATTTTGTCATCAATAAAAATGACAAAAACTATAACTTATGATGTGATGCTCTAAAATAAATTAAAATACATGAACAAATGCCTTCATTTATATAATCTTCATTTGTTAAGTACTCACTAAGGAAACTATACCACATGCTCCTTGCTAGTTTTAAACGATACAATGATCTTTGTAATTTGATTAAATACGTTTTGTGAGAGTTTAAACGATATACTTCAAGCAACTTAAATACTTTTGAAAATTTTAAATTGATGGATTGATGAAATTCAATTTCGACATGCACTAGAAACTCCAAGAGACACCGAAAACCACTTTTTAAAAACTTTTGCCTTTCAAACTCAAAACTTACAAATATTCACAACTTTTTAATCAACTTGATGTTTATGCTTTGCTTGATCCTGATGCTACTTTGTCTTTTGTGAAGTCATATATGGCTGTGAGGTTTGATGTTCTTATGGAGGTGTTGCTAGATCATTTTTCTCTCTCTACTCCTATTGGTAATACTATTGTGGCTATGATGGCCTATAGAAAGTGCCCCGTTTCCGTGTTCCATAGAGTAACTCTTGTTTATTTGGTAGAGCTAGATATGCTAGATTTTTGTCTTATCATTGGTATGGCTGCATTCATGTTATGCTTCTGTTGATTGTAGAACTTGTGTAGTCAAGTTTCAGTTTCCAAATAAGCCCGTCCTAGAGTGGAAATGGGGAAATTCTATGCCTAAGGGTCAGTTTGTTTCTTGTCTTTAAGGCTAGAAAGATGATTTCTAAGGGTTGCATTTACCATCTAGTTAGGGTAAGGGTTGTGGATTCCAAAACTCCAACTCTTGAGTCGGTCCTCATTGTCAAGGAGTTTCCAGAAGTGTTTCTAGAATATTTACCCAATATTCCTCCCGAAAGAGAAATAGACTTCGGTATTGACCTTCTCCCATATACGCAGCCTATCTCTATACCTTCTTACCGAATGGCTCCTGCAGAACTAAAGGAGTTGAAAGAACAATTGAAAGATTTGTTGGATAAGGTTTCATCTGACTGAATATCTCTCCACGGGGTACTCCAGTCTTTTCTGTTAGAAAGAAGGATGGTTCTCTCCGAATGTTTATAGACTATCAGCAATTGAATAAGGTTACCGTTAAGAATAAGTATCCTCTCCCAAGGAAAGATGACTTGTTTGACCAACTACAAGGAGCGAGTTACTTCTCTAAGAATGGCCTCCGGTCGGGTTATCACCAATTGAGGGTGAAGGAAGATGGTATTCCAAAAATTACTTTTAGAACCTAATATAGTCATTTTGAGTTTTTAGTGATGTATTTTGGTTTGAGTAATGCTCCAACCGCTTTTATGGATTTGATGAATAGGGTGTTTAGACAATACCATGACATGTTTGTGATTGAATTCATTGATGATATATTGATTTCTTCGAGAAGCGAGAATGAACACATCAATCATTTGAGGGTTGTGTTGCAAATTCTTAAGGAACAACAACTCTTTGCAAAGTTTAGCAAATGTGAATTTTTGCTAAGGTCTGTGGCTTTTCTTGGTCACATTGTTTCAAGTAAGGGTATTGAGGTAGATCCTAAGAAGATGGATACGGTCAAGAGTTAGCCTAGACCTCTATCCCCTTCGGATATTAGAAGTTTCTTGGGTTTGGATGGTTAAGTTCATATGGTCTGAAGCATGTGTAAAGAGATTTTAGGAATTGAAGAATAAGCTTAATTCCGCTACGGTGTTGACTTTATCAGAATGGACTGATGGTTTCGTCGTTTATTGTAATACCTCAATAATTAGGCTAGGGTTTGAGCTTATGCAAAATAGGAAATTTATTGCCCATGCTTGAAGGCAACTTAAGATTCATGAAAAGAATTACCCTACCCAAGACCTTGAACTAGCGGCAGTTGTTTTTGCCATAAAGATTTGGAGACACTATTTATATGGTGTTTATGTTAATGCTTTTACCGACCACAAGAGTTTGCAATATATGTTTAATTAGAAGGATATAAATATTCGCCAAAGAAGTTGGCTTGAATTATTGAAGAATTATGATATGAGTGTTCTCTATTACCTCGTTTTGGTGAATGTGGTGGAGGACGCTCTCAGTCGATTATCTATGGGTAGTGTTGCTCATATAGAGGATGATACAAAAGAGTTGGTTTGAGATGTTCATAGATTGGTTCGATTGGGTGTTTAGATAATAGACATTACCAAGGGTGGGGCAATGGTTCATCATCGTCTTCTGTGATAGATGTGAAAGCCAAGCAAGGTCTTGATCTAACTTTGGTTGAATTGAGGGAAGCAGTGCTTAAAAAGTCCGTAGAGGCTTTCTCTCAAGGGGAAGATGGAGTACTTAGATGTCAAGATTGTTTGTCTGTTCCTAATGTTGATGTCTTGAGGGAACAAATCTTGTCAGAAACCCATAGTTTCAATATTCCATTCACCCAGAAACCCAAATTGTACTGTGATTTGCGGGAGATCTATTGGTGGAACGGGATGAAGAAGGATACTGCAAAATTCATGGCTAAGTGTCCTAATTGTCAACAAGTTAAAGTTGAGCATCAAAAGTCGTGAGGTTTATCCCAAGATATTAGGATTACTACTTGGAAGTGGGAAGAATTGAATATGGACTTCATTGTTAGTTTGTCTCGCACCCAAAGACAACATGATTGGATTTGGGTTATAGTAGATCGAATGATGAAATCGGCTCATTTCATCCCCGTCAAGGTTTCATATTCAGAGGAGGACTATGCTAAGTTACACTTGAGGGAAATGGTAAAGTTGCATGGAGTTCCTTTACCTACTATCTCCAATCATGGTACTCAATTCACTTCTTAGTTTTGGAAGTCTTTCCAAAAGGGTCTTGGTACTTGTGTTAAGCATAGTATGGCCTTTCATCTACAAAATGATTGGCAAGCAAAGTGTACTATCCAAACTTTGGAAGATAGGGTGAGAGCTTATGTGATTGATTTCAAGGATAGTTAGGACAATTACTTGCCATTGATTGGGTTTGCCTATAACAATAACTATCACCCAAGTGTTTGTATGGCTCCTTTTGAGGTGTTGTGTGGTAGGAGGTGTAGATCTCCTATCGGTTTGTTTGAAGTGGGAGAAGTCACATTGATAGGCCTCGAGTTATTAGAGAAAGGTTGAAAACGGCACAAAGTTGGCAAAAGTCATATGTCGATGTGAGAAGAAGAGATCTTGAGTTTGATGTTTGTTATTGGGTATACTTGAAAGTTTCACCCATGAACGGTGTAATGCCATTTGGTAAGAAAGGGAAGCTTTGTCCCGTTATTTAGGTCCATATCAAATTTTGAGGCGTATTGGTAAGGTTGCTTATGAACTTGAATTGCCTAATGAATTGGCATCAGTGCATCCGGTTTTCCATGTCCCTATGTTGAAGAAATATGTTGGCGAGCCGACATCTATAGTCCCCTTCGAAGGTTTGAGAGTTAAGGAGAATCTTCCTTATGAAGAAGTTTTAGTTGAGATCTTAGACCCACAAGTCAAGAAGTTGAGAAATAAAGAAGTCTCTTCCATGAAAGTTTTGTGGTGGAATAAGTTAGTTGAGGGTGCTACTTGGGAGGCTGAGGCCGATATTGTAACACCACGTATTCGAAAACAGACCTTAAAATAGATTTCCAGAAGTTGCAGGTGCAACTCACAGATGCCACCCATGGACTGTAGGGTGACCCCCGGCCCGTGCTAGTGGTCCGTGGTTCACATCTGCAACCCCCCCGAACTCAGCCCCTCAATTCGTCTACGGGTCGACCCACAACCGGACCCACAGACTGTAGGTTAGACCTGTCACGACCCGAGAGTACCCCCTAGTCGTAACATGGCGTATTCGACCTCGAAGGGGTCTTATACGAGCCACATAGTCATTCATTGCATTCAATAATGAAAATAGTGCGGAATAAAAAAAACTTATTTACATCCACACATTTAAA
>JAJOOR010037365.1:0-13200 GCA_036250505.1 Solanum acaule | reverse complement strand
CTTCTTCTTCTTCTTCTTCTTCTTCTTCTTCTTCTCCTCCTCCTCCTCCCCTTCTCCTTCTCCTTCTTCTTATTCTTCTCCTTCTCCTTTTTCTTCTTCTCCTTCTCCTTCTCCTTCTTCTCCTTCTCCTTCTCCTTCTTCTCCTTCCTCTTCTTCTTCTCCTTCTTCCTCTTCTTCTTCCTTCTTCCTCTTCTTCTTCCTTCTTCCACTTCTTCTTCTTCTTCTTCTTCTTCTTCTTCTTCTTCTTCTTCTTCTTCTTCTTCTTATTCTTCTTCCTTCTTCCTTCTTCCTTCTTCCTTCTTCTCCTTCTCCTTCTCCTTCTCCTTCTCCTTCTCCTTCTCCTTCTCCTTCTTCTTCTTCTTCTTCTTCTTCCTTCTTCCTTCTTCTTCTTCTTCCCCTTTTCCTCTTCCTCCTCCTCCTCCTCCTCTTCTTCTTCTTCTTATTCTTCCCCTCTTCCTCTTCCTCCTCCCCCTCCTCCTCCTCCTCTTCTTCTTCTTCTTCTTCTTCTTCTTCTTCCTTCTTCTTCTTCTTGAGTTTTCTTGAGAGAGAATTTTTTAGAGGGAAAACTTTGGGATCTTTTGGGGTTTTGGAATTAATGACTTAATTGGGGTGTTTAAAGGCTTAAAATAGTTTATATAGGTGTACTAAGTCCATACAAAATGACCCCACTTAATAACCACCTAATTTGGAATTTACCTAAAAGCCCCTCACTAGGCAGCATACTCCCAGGCACTACGATAGGCTTCCACGAGCCGTGGTCCTCACCATGAGCCGTGGTCCTGCCCGTGATCCTTGGTAGTGGCTTGGCCTTAACAAATTGAAGGCACCTTCACGAGCCTTCCCACGAGCCTTGGTCTTCACCACTGGCCATGAAGTGGCTTGTGAATGGGAGCCACTTTGAGGCAGCTTCAACGGAGCTACTGCCTTGACCTTCACAGACCACACCACGAGCCGTGGTCCTCACCATGAGCCGTGGTCCTTACCACGAGCCTTGGTGATCGTTGTGGAGTTGAGGTAGTGTGTCCCAAGCTTAGGGCCGCCTTGGCCCTTAGTTTGGGCCTTGCCCGTTGGCCTTGGCCCTTGCCCCTTGCCTTGGCTCTTGTTACCCTCACACTTAGCCCTAGATGGTCTACTAACTATGAGGTGTTACACTCGGTATCCTCATATCTTTCCTTCCGCTCCTACTTTAGCTTGAGGTATTACTTTCTCACGGTTCCTTTCTTTGGATTTAGGCATTTTAGTCATTCTCATATTTCCATATGCATGCATGTTAATGAGAACTTGATTTTTAATGTTATGATTTAGGTTGGAGTAATTCTCAATGTTTATGTGCATTTTGATGAGAACTATGATCATGTTGGGTTGTTAGTTTCTATCCTACTCTATTCATGCTTGCTTGAGTCCCATTCGAGGATAAATGTTCCCAAGGGGGAGATACTGTAACACTTCAAAAGTTGGAAGGGAAAGTACAGAAAATTCGCTATAGCAATGAACTATGAGTCCAACCTATGGACCGTAGAAAATCCTACGGGCCATAAAAAGTGAGTCATATAACCCTGCATTTAGTCTTGGAAAAATTAGTCTATGATGTTGGACCTAAGGCTTTCTCGAACGAGTCGTAGGAAGTTTGACGATTCCTAGATGGGTTTCATAAAAGAATCCCAGTCGTAGGAAATTTTGGACTAAAATTTGAGGCCTACGGATTGGATATATGCACCGTAGGAATTTAGATGGTCCATAGATGTGGGTTGTAGGAATGACCCAAGATTTTGGTCCCAATAGTTGATCCTACGATTGACCAGGACTGTCTCGTAGGTCGAAACATTAGGAATCACTTGGCAGTTAATTTTAAGGGTATTTGGGTATTTTCTTATGCTCCTAATGCCCATACTATGTCGTTTTGCATACAAAAGAGACCTTATAACTGATTTTACACCTAAGAATCTGCCCATGCCCTTTTATTCCCCAAAATCCTCTCAAGTTTTTCTCTCCCAAGATCAAGGACGAAGAAGCTAGGGTTTTCAAATCAAGTCTCCTTTTCACCATTATTTTGGGATTCAAGGTCAAGGTATTTGGGAGTTCATCAATGGTTCCATTCACTCATTGAATCCTAAAAATTTCTCAAATTCTCAAATTTAATCTCAATCTAATTGATTTGGTTTTCATCCAATTCCTAATGGGTTCTAATTGTATTGATCTAATTATTCACTTTCGATCTCATTATGATTCTTTTGACTCAATTACAACTTTCCAATTTAGTTCACATGAATCCATGCATTGATCATGATTTTGACTATGAACCCTAGAATACATGAATATATAAAGAAGTTTGGATTTATATAATGGTGTTTTCATGAGGCTATGCATGATTTATAAAAAGAAAGGCTTTGTGATTTAGGTTTCTTTGAGATGAGCATCAATGAAATTGTGAAAGGTTTCACTCACATATTAAGGAATCATGGTTTGGTGAAAGGTTTTCTCACTTATGATTGATTCAAGATTTAATGGGTTACTCTATGATATTTAAGCTTGGATTAGTAACTAAATGATAATATGTTTATGAATATGACTATTCCGTTGGCATTTAACTTAGCACCGAGAGAACTTTGAGGTGGAGGCTCAAATAGGGTAGTCTCTAGTAGCAACCTCTAGTTCCAAACTACATGCCCCTGTAGGATTTTCTTGAATGGCCTAGCTAGTGGATCCATATATTGCACATGATATGATATAGAGTTCTACCTTGGAAAGTAGACTCTCCCTTCTCGATGTGGGAGTTACATTAGATTCCATATTATAGCTCACATGCTCTATTTTCGGTTAAAACTAATATCCCACAAAATAAACTAAGTTGTCTTTAAATATTTTATGAAGCTCTAATCATGGTTTTAAGATGCATTTACCATGTAATTATTTATTATGTACTTTAAAGGTTTTAGTATGTTTATCTTAGTCAGGCGTAGCATGTTTGCGATTATGTCCTCTAATAATCATATTTTATGTTTTCATGCCTATCCCTCATACTTAGTATACTTGTGCCTATATTGTTTCACTAATGTAGGACGTGGCGATTCCTCTCCCTCTGCTCGTGGCTAATTGGTGATCATTTGGAGTTTGTAGAGTTGGTGAGTCCTCATGTTATGAGGACAACAATATCTTTGCCTTGGTTTCCTTATGCTTTAGCTTTCGTATGTTGTACGTAGTGTACGGGTTACGTCCCAACCTCTTATTTTGATGTACAAGATGGATTGTCAAGATTGTGAGAGATTTCCTCTTTTTATATGTTAGACTTTTTTATTCGTATGATATTCTTTACGTTTGTCCATTATGTTGTTATATGTATGTCAAGTGTCTTATGTAGGGCCTGTCGATGTCTTATATGCCATTTCATGTGTATGCTGTACTTTGGGTCGTGACAAACTCTATCCTAAATTTTTCCTCTAATAACGTGATCTTAGTTTGCTTCATTGAGCCTAAACTGAATTTTTTGGCCACCATGTTGCATACCTTGAATATTTGTACTTCTCTATCTTGACACCCTTACGTTTCCAGAAGCCAACGGTTTTTTATATAAGCTAAAAGCCTAAGTTTGGGGGAGAAAAAGAGAAAAAGTGAATGATTTGAAATGTAGGGGAAAACCTATGTTTCAGGGTTCGTGCTCCAATGAAACAAAGAGGTTTGAGCTAATAGCATAGAGCACCATAAAATTTAATTTGAAAGGTGTTGAAAAGGTTCCATGAATGAAGAAAAATAAGAATATGGGTGCTAGCTCATCGTATGCACATGCCTCAAGTGAAAAGAAAAATAGAAGTTGAAATAATGGAACTTCTTGATAAGGGGGAAATAAGATAGAGGGCAAAATAAAAAATGTGAAGCCATGAAGTTTTAAGAACAAGACAAGGACATTATGATGCAAAAAGAAGCGAAAATTTTGGAAAAGATGAAGAAAAGAAAGGCTGGAGCTCGCAAAAGCCACTTGGAGATGCACTGAATAAGCCTCCAACTCACCTAACTTTCCAGTGAAGTAGCCCATGAATCAAGCCAAATCAGCAAGAGAAAAGATACTTCGGTGATGCGCCGAATGGAACAACGAAAACGACCCAGCTCAGACAATTGGATACAGAAGTTGAACCAAAAGGCAAGAAGTGATGCCTATCGGCAGATCACCGAGTCGATCAGCGATCTCGACTAACCTCAACGAGTGAGCCCGCACATTTACATTCTAGGAAATTTTTGAAATGAGGAAAAAGAGAGTTAACCCAGTTCTTAGAGCTTTTTCACATACTTTGACATTATTGAATACTCTTAGGGAGTTTTTAAGCTTAGATTATTGAGGATTTAAGGTTCAAGTCGTGATGTCAGTATTTAAGCTTGGAAGATTGTTGACAATTCTGATGGCTAATCTTTTTCGTAATGATTTCTTACTTTTTGATATGATTGGCTAAACCCCATTTTATTAGGGGTGAGATCATGTAATTGAATACATGATTAGCTTATAAGTATTGTTGGTTGCTATATTTAATGTTGTTTTGAAATAGGTTCAATCCTTTATTCATGTTTTAATTTGTGAACTAAAGTTTCAAATTTAGTTCTAGTCTAGCTCTCAATGTTTGCTTGCAAAAGATTCTTAGAGTAAAGTAAATGATTGTTAATTATATTGTCTTATGTCTTTACAACCCAACTTGAAAAAGTGGGTTAAGTTAAGGAATTGGGTTGTTTTGTATTGTGAAACTTGTTGAGATTTGAGAGAACTCACTCAAAACATGATAGTTGATTGACAGATATCTATTATATTCAAAACCCATCCTACCCATTAAGATTCAACAACTTAAAGCAATCGATAATTACCCATTAAGCGAAATTAGTGTTCAATTATTCACATGCCCATAAGGCCCTCTTTATACTAGTTCAAACTCCATACTACTTGTTTATGTTAATAATTAGTTACGAAACTCTCTTGATATTGATAATTAAAACTCGTTAATTTACTTTATGTCGCGTATTCCCTTTAAATTTACAAGATATTAGAACACTTATACACTTCGCACTTGAATTTTTTACCGTATCACTCCTTTAGGGATCAACCTCAACTCATAGTTGGGTTTATACTTGTTCGCGACCACCTACACTTTGAATTATAAAAGGTGTAGTTGAGAGTTATCAGTAGGCAAGCTACGCCTAGTGGTTCAGGTTCAAGTCCTCCAAGCAAAACCATTTCTATGCACTTCAAACTGGGTTCTCTCGATGAGGTTACCGGTATGTTGAAAGTCTTTCATCTTGATGTTTATGCTTTTCTTGATCCTGGTTCTACTTTGTCTTTTTGTGATGCCATATGTGGCTATGAGATTTGATGTTTCTCTAGATGTATTGCTAGACCCTTTTTCTATCTCTACTCCTATTAGTGAATCTATTGTGGATAAGAGAGTCTATAGAAGTTGTCTTGTCTCCTTATCCCATAGAGTCACCCATGCTGATCTTGTAGAGCTTGATATGTTAGATTTTGATGTTATTCTTAGTATGGATTGGATCCATTCTTGTTATGCTTTAGTTGATTGTAGAACCCAAGTGATTAAATTTCAGTTTCCAATTGAGCTTGTCCTAGAGTGGAAAGGAGGAAATTCTATGCATAAGGGTCAGTTTGTTTCTTGTCTTAAAGGTCGAAAAATTATTTCTAAGGGTTCTCTATATCATCTTGTTCCGGTTAGGGATACAAATTCTGAAACCCCTATTCTTAGTCGGTCCCCATTGTAAATGAGTATCCAGAAGTGTTTCCTAATAATCTACCCAATATTCTTCCCGAAAGGGAAATAAACTTCGGTATCATTTTCCCTGTTACGCAACCTATATTTATTCCTCTTTATCATATGGCTCAAGACACTTAAGGAATTGGAGGAACAATTGAAATATTTGTTGGATAAGGGTTTCATCTGACCAAGTATCTGCAAACCAAGGTAAGAGAAACACTTATGGATTTAGCTTAATCCTCCCATGGAAGACAAGGAAAACTTGTTATTCATGATTAATTATAAGTACATGGTAGAAGTTCCCACAAGCTACTGCTCATTTTTTTCTTGGTTTTTAAGTGTGAAGGGAAGTTGGAGTTTTAAAAGAGTTCAAGTTATAAGGAGAAGTTGCAGAAATTCAGGTAAGGTGGCTGCTCCATTTTTGTCCTCCTTATGTATGAGTTTGAGAGAGGAATTATGGGTGTGCTTTCATTAAGAACTCAAGGGATGGTGAGTTCAATATTTGGTTGTATGATAAAGAATATTTGGGGCTGTTTTATTTGTATTGTTGTTGGGGCAGCTTGGGTAATCTTGGGAAATGATATATACAGTATGTATTTGAAAGAGAAGGAGGGTGTGGTGATATACATTTTTTTAAAGGATGTATAGGCTCATTGTCCGTCAAAGTTAGCTACTATTTTACGAGGCCCATAGTGTGATAACTGCTAATTTTAGTTTTTCATGACTTATATTATAGATTAACACCTCAAAGGGGCAGTTGAATCGTGATAATTGTATTGGTCAGAGAATAAGGTATGTAAGCATGTTTGATTCCATATTCCTTGGCATGAAATCTTGTAATTGCAATTAAGAGCAACAAAGTAAATTTCCTAAGCTCTATCCCTAGTAAGGAAAACATCGTGGCAGCGTACGATCTCCAAATAGCTAACAATATTTTTCCCCTCTTCCTAGTGTATCAAATTACTTCATTATATGTTTATTACTCTACATTTATATAATTATCCTCATATATGCTAGTATAGAAATGGCATTCGCAACAGGAAGCTTGGTGAATTCTCCTCTTAGACAATTGAAGTCAATTGTGTCATTTAACTTCATAAGTAATGCATTGAAGTTACATAGCTCCTTATGTCATTGTTACTACCTTGAAGTTGTTATTCTCATGTCTTCTACTACTGGTCCATAGTTCCAAATCTCAAAAATGATTATGACCACCAAAACAACAATCTCAAGGATTAAAGAAACTAAGTGAAGCAATTTGTATAACTATGGGTGGAAGCCCAGAGGCAAATGCCTAGCATGGGTCGATCCCAATTTGTATAAAAGGGTGGCAGCTAAGGGCCAAAAGCCTAGCATGGGCTGATCTCAATCTGTGTAATTATGAGGACATCATCTTAGGGGTTAAAATGCCTAGCATGGGTCATCCTCTTCTATCACTGATAAGCTGGTCATTTGTATCACATGTCTTACAAAGATTTTAAAGTACAAAAAAGTAAAGAAAAAAATGTAACATCCATGACCCCACAAGAGTAAACAAAGGAGGTTTTATGTTCTGATCTATGCACTTATATATTGAAACTTGATTTCATTTGATCCCTTTCTTGTTTTACATATGTTATTTCCTTACATATTTAGTACATTTTTTTCGTACTAACGTCCCTCGTAGGGGACACTGCATTTCATATTGCACGTTCATGTACTCCAACTAGTAGACCTAAGAGCACATGTACTCAGCTGCTATTAGTAAGGCTCTAGGTTGATTTGGGACTTACCGAGTCTTTGACACATATTTTGTTGATGTATGGTAGTTAAGGGTAAGGTGGGGCCTTGTCCCGCTATAAACTAAGGTTTTCTATCTTTTAGAGGCTTTGTAGACTAATATATATAGTTCAGTTGTGTCTTGTCTCTTAACAATTTTTGGCCTCAATGGTCAAGTCTTATATATAAGTTTTGGGTCTACTTGTGTTGGTTCGTATTGATACATCCTATATGAACTTGTCAGAACTTTGTAATTGTCATAGTTATATTCATAGTAAGCACATGTTATATGTTGGTTCTCTCGAGCCTTTAAGGCATCATGTATTAGTTCGTCTTAATGGGAATTGAGGCGTGACAAAGGTGGTATTAGAGCATGTAATCCTAAGGAGTCTACAAAGTCGTGTCTATGTAGAGTCTTTCTTATGGATGTGTTGTGCACCACATCTATAGGTAAGAAGCTACGGTACATTTAGGAGTTGTGTCTTTTCTTTCATATCTTAGATTGTGCAATAGAACCAATGTTGTAGGTGAATCGTATCTAACTTTTGAATTGCTTTATTATAGCAAAGATGTCGATTATGAGGAGTAAAAGTATAGGTAAGAAAATAGATGTGGCTGCTGAAGAAGGGACCAACAAATCACCACCTAGGCGTGCTGAACAAAGTGAGGCTCACGATGAGTCTCTATCACAGACTTCCCCGATGCCTCCATCTCCAGAAGAGCTAAGGAGGGAAGAAGCACCTCGAGAACCCCCTGTTAATGCTACAGAGTAAGATTTAAAGAATGCGGTCCAATTATTGACTCGTATAGTTGTTGGACAAGGGAAAAAGGGTCCAATTGCAGGTACTAGAGTTGCACACGGGGCTGCTAGTGTGCGGATACATGATTTTCTTAATTTGGATCCTCCATCATTAACCGGTCAGATCCTAATGAAGACCCGCAAGACTTTATCGATCAAATCCAGCTGACTTTGGATGTTATGTATGTATTAGATAAAGAAACAGTTGATCTAGTGGCCATTTTGTGGTACGAAGCTTGGAAACAATCTAGGGGTACAGCTGCACCTTCAATTATTTGGAAAGAGTTCAAAAAGGCGTTCCTTGACCATTATCTACCATTAGAGATTTCGGAGGCTTGTGCAGATCAATTCTTAAATCTCCACCAAGGAAATATGAGCATAAGGGAGTATAGTCTTCAATTTAATTCCTTGTCCAAGTACACTCTTAATGTTATAGCTACTATGGAGGATAGAGTTCATCGATACATGGATAGATTGGATTCGTATCTGGTTAGAGATTGTACCATTGCTTCATTGAATAAAGACATGGATATAGCAAGAATGCAAGCTTTTGCACAAAAGTTTGAGGATCAAAGACAAAGAAGAATGACCCAAGAGTCGGAAAGAGGGCAGTCCAAGAGAGACAAATCCACGGTGCAGTTTATGCCATCCCAAGGTGAGTTTAGGTTTTGGTTCTTTGATAGACCACCTAGACCATCATCTTCCAACTCTACAGCTAGTGCCCACCTCAGTTTCAAGAGTCTAGGGGCAATCACTTTGGGAAAAGAGGTGAAAGCCAAGATTCATGAACAGTGGGGCACCAAGAGCAGGGAAGTATTAGCCAATGAAGACCTCCTCGACAGTTCTTGTAAACAATGTGGAAGAAATCATTTAGGTGCATGTCGGGTTAGGACAAATGCTTGTTTTTGGTGTGGTACACCGGGTCCTATGATGAGAAATTACCCTCATAAGGGCATGGGTGGTGTGGAACAACCTACTAGATCAATTGCTCCATAATCATCATCAACACCTTCTTTATGTAGGGGACAAATGCCTACTGGTCGTGCTAGAGGAGCTAGGGGAGCAGTTAATTCTAGTGGAATTGAGAATCGCACATATGCTCTAAGGGATCGACAAGAATTGAAATCTTCGTCGGATGTGGTTACAGTACATTGTCCATATTTTCACATATTGTATATGAATTAATTGATCTGGGGTCTACATTACCATATGTTACTCCATTAATTGTTGGGAAGTTCAAAAAACACAAAATTTATTAGTGAAGTCATTTGAAGTGTCTACATCGATTAGTGAGTCTATTATAGCTAGAAGGGTTTATCATAATTGTATTATAACTGTTTGTGATTGTGATACATTGTCTGGCCTTGTTGATCTAGAAATGGTAGATTTTGATGTTATAAGGGGTATGGATTGGTTAGCTTCTTGTTATGCCATGGTAGATTGCCGAACTAAGATGGTGCATTTCCATTTTCCAAAAGAGGCAGTCCTCGAATGGAAAGGTAATATTGGGGCTCCAAGAGATAAGTTTATTTCTTATCTTAAGGCAAAGAAGATGATGTCCAAAGGAAACATATGTTATCTAGTGAGAGTGAAAAATATAGTTGTGAAGCCACCAACTCTTCAATCCATTCCGGTAGTGAATGAATTTCCCGATGTATTTCCTGAAGATCTTCCAGGTTTGCCTCCATAACGAGAAGTAGAGTTCGGTATTGATGTTATTCTAGATACTCAACCTATCTTTATCCCTCCATATAGAATGGCCTCGGCTGAATAATGGGAGTTGAAGGAGCAATTAAAAGACTTGTTAGAAAAGGGATTCATAAGTCCTAGTATGTCCCCATGGGGAGCCCCTGTTATATTTGTACACAGGAAAGATGGCACGTTAAGAATGTGTATTGACTACCGGCATTTTAATAAGGCAATGATTAAGAACAAATATCCCCTCCCTAGAATTGTTGATTTGTTTGATCAGTTACAAGGTTCTAAGTGTTTTTCAAAAATCAACTTGAGGTTGGGATATCACCAAGTGAGGGTCAAATATCAAGACATAACCAAGATAGCTTTCCGAACACGGTATGGTCATTTTGAATTTTTAGTCATGTCATTTGGGCTAACAAATGCACCAACAACTTTTATGGATTTTATGAATAGGATGTTCAAGCCATTTCTAGATGTGTTTGTGATAGTAATCATAGATGACATTTTGGTGTATTCAAGATCGGAAGAGGACCATGCTAATCACTTGCGACGGGTTTTAGAAATTCTTCATGATCATAAGTTGTATGCAAATTTCTCTAAATGTGAGTTCTGGTTAAAATATGTGGCATTGTTAGGTCATATTGTATCTGATGAAGGAATAATGGTTGATAACTAGAAGATAGAAGTGGTGAAGAATTGGCCAAGACCTACAACGCCTATAGAGGTTCGTAGTTTGATTCGATTGGCAGGTTATTATAGGAGGTTCGTTGAAGGATTTTCTTCCATTTATGCACCTTTAACAAAGCTAACACATAAGGCAACCAAGTTTCAATGGAGTGATACATGTGAAAGAAGCTTCGAAGATCTGGAAAAAAAGTTGACTTCTACACTTGTATTGGTACTTCTAGAAGGAACGGAAGGGTATGCAGTGTATTGTGACGCTTCGGGAGTGGGCTTAGGATGTGTATTGATGCAGCATGGTAAAGAAATAGCTTATGCCTCGAGGAAGTTACACACAAATGAAAAAAATTAACAACCCATGATCTAGAGCTAGCAACAGGTGTGTTTACCTTAAAGATATGGAGCCACTACTTATATAGAGTTTATGTTGACATATTGATGAGTCGGGGATGTTAAAGTGTTGATTTGCAACAATGAAGGCAAAAGAGCAAGGCAAGGATATTACCGAGTAAAAAGGAGCGGAAAAGCTGAAAAGGTTGAAGACAAGAAAAGTTGATTATCACCAATACCACTTGGCGACTCGTCGAGTGGTACTTCAGCTCGCCAAAAGATACAGGGTGCCTTCCTTAAGGAAAATCCAACTTGGTGATGGAAATGGCATTTCAGCGGTTTGCTGAATGGTTCGGTGACAAGGACCCTGATCGCCTAAAATTTCAGAAGTTGAATGGTGAAGAGGCAAGTCTGGAAGGTGATGAAGAGAGACACTTGGCGCATCATCGACCTGGTTGGTGATGCTCAACTAATTCCGCCGACTGGTCCAAAGGCTGAAAATCTGGAAGAGTATAAATGTGGTTTTCTAAAGAGTTTTTGGGAAGTTCTTCTAGTTCCAAAAATTGAGACACATTCTAACTTTGTGGTTTTGATCCAAACACAGTTCTTAGTAGTTTTTTAGTAGAACTTTGAATTGGGTTTTTATTTTAAGTTGATTCCAAGCATTGTGAAGACTTGAATTTTGTTACCCAGTTGATGGAGAATATAGTTGGTAATATTTTCTTACTTTTTATAATGTGTGGCTAAAACTTCCATTCTTGGGGGTGTGATCATGTGATTAAATATTCTAATTATCTTATGGGTGTTATTATTTACTGATTTAAATGTTGATTTGAAGTGGGTTTGACTGATAGTTGTGTTTTAATCCATGAATTGTAGTTGCAAATGCAATTCTTACTTAACATTCTAGGCTTGCTTGAGAAAGAAGTTTTAGAATTAAAACTATCGATTGATGATTGTAGTGATTGGGTTATCATTGATTCAGCTTGAGAGAGTAAATCTAAATTCGATCTTACCAATCTAGCTCGAGAGAGTAGATTAATTGAGGTTTTGGGTTGTTTTTATTATTAAGCTTGTCTAGGCTTGAGAGAACTTGCCTGAATCGTGATAGTTGATCGAGAGATGGCTATTACATCTCAATCCTAGCCTACCCGCTAAGATTTAATGTCATTTAGTAAATTATAATCACTCATATAGCAAAATTAGTATTTTATTGATCACATACCCGACAATCCTTCTCTACTTGATTACTCCCTTTTTTTTGTAGTTGTTAATTATCACTCTAAACCCCCCATTTGACACTAGTTGTAAACCCCTTCAATTTACTTTAACTTGTTTCGATAATGTTTACTTCTACAAACGACTAGAACACACCTTTTACTTCGTAATTGAATTCCATTCTATATCACACCATGTGTGATCGACCCCAACTCTTAGTTGCGTTAATACTTGATTGCGACCGCCTACACTTATAATTGGATGAAGTGTAGTTAAGCGCTATCAATAATGGTGCCGCTGCCGGGGAGTGGTGTTTAGAATTCTTTTAGTGAAGTTTGGTTGTGCTGTTATTGTGTTGTAATTGAATCAATTTATTGTTGTTTGTTGTTTGTTGTTGGTTGTCTTTGAACAAGTGACGATATGAGTGTCAACGGAAGCAACGCTAGCCCGGATGTAACACCTCGAAAATCAGTAGCCTAAGCAAGGGTCCAAGGAAGAGGTTGCAAACCAAAGATTTAGCCTTAGCACCCTTCATGGAGGTACCCATGAGTCGTGAAGAACTACGAATCGTGATGGTGCCCGTAGACAACCAAAGGCTGCTCACCTCCCACGAGAGCCTAGACGGCTCGTGGTGGTGAGGCAGTACCTTCCCCAAGCTGCCCAAACAAGGACCCTCCCCACGAGCCACTAGATGGCTTGTGAAGGCCTTGACGGGACATGGGAGGATTCATTGTATTTTTAAATATTGAATATATTTATATTCTATTTAGATATATTATCTATTAACGAGAATAACGAATATAGACAAAAACTAGCTAAAATAATTATAGGGAAAATACAAGAATTAGAACATAGACAAAATAGACTTAACAATAATATATTTGCAGAAATTTGCCACAAATCTATAATAGCACAAAGAAAGACTATTTTATATCTAGAAATACAAATAAATAACTTAGAATATAGACTACAACA
>JAJOOR010037364.1:0-13615 GCA_036250505.1 Solanum acaule | reverse complement strand
TTACCTTAATCGTATAGTGTTACATTATTTTCCTACTCTCTTCCAAATTACAAAAAATTCTTAAAATTTATGGATTTCGAATACATTACTGGACTTTCTGATACATCAGCAGACAGGGGAGGATCTATGGATACCCGTGGGGGTGTCACGGCACCCATTGATCTCGGAAAAAACTTTGTATATGTATGTATATATGTATAAGAAAATTAATATATATTGTCTTTGCCACCCACTAAACAATATGGTGAACAGTTCAATTGGCAAAACAGGCAATTTTGCCACACGGGCAGCGCGTGTTCGAACCTCGTTGGCAGCATTATTTTTGGAAGCTTTTTCTTTTCTTTTTTGTCATTTTTATTAATGTGTGAAGGTATTTTTTTTCCTTCCATTCATTCTTATTTATTTACTAGTATTCTTTATTAATTCAAATTGACTCCTATTCATCATAATTAATTCTTAAGTTCTTTTACTTTCTCTTTCACTAATTATTAATCTCTTGATATTAGTATCGGTGTTTATGCTTTATCAATTAATGAGTACTGAATTATGAACGTGGCATATATATTATTAAGAATATATTTAAATAGTAGTTTTAAAAAAATATAAGTTTTAAAAATAATGAATATTATTAGTAGAGTTCTTTTAATTTGGAGGTTCTTTCGATCTTCACCAACGTTCTTGCTAAGTAAGATGACTAGATTGAAACTAAAATTTGTATTCTCTTTGTTATATATTTGCAACAACACATAAAGTCAATGAAATATGAATATATTAAGTTAACACTATTAGATAGTTTATACAAACTCAAATTTTAGTGTGAAAATTTTCTTTTTTTTCCTCAAAGTTTCAACAAATAAGGCCACTAATTCCTAAAAAGAAACAAAAATTGAATTGTTTAGTTAGCTCTAATCTCATAATATCTCAAAGAAAACATTACTAACATGCATGTTTGATCGATTTGCTTATAAAAATTGAAAAAAAAAAATAACTCGATTATAACCCAATATTAAAGCAACCGACCTGCTTATCTTTCTTGAACAATGTGGTACCCACGACCTCCAAATCCTAGATCCGCCTCTGTCAGCAGACAAACATATACATAAGGAAGGGATGTATCAGAGAGGGAAGGGATGTATCAGAGAAGGTATAGGGATGTATCATAGAGGGGATATGACACTCGGATACATATATAGGGGAGGGATGTATCCGAGAGAGGAGGGATGAATCAAAGAGGGGAGAGATATATCCGAGAGAGGGATAGGGATGTATCAGCGAGAGGTAGGGGTGTACATTTGGCTTTTCGATTTGGTTTTGTACTATTCGGATTGGATATTTTGGTTTGAAAAAGTGAAACTTAATCGGAACCAAAATAAATTTGGTTTGAATTGGTTTTTCTCTTTTGATTTGGATTCTTTTGGTTCGGTTATTCGGTTATGTCAATAATTAATAACATCATCAAACTTATATTTGCAATTTGAAAAAAAAAATACAAGGAGAAGTAATAATATTGAATCTCTTAAATATACTTTCTAATATAAATCACAAGTAAAACTTAAAATACAATACGTAAAAGTACTCCAAATATAATTTATAGATATCCAAACATAAAATATAAACTAAATCAACTTAAAGGTAATAACTAAAAAAGAACAGAACTGGTGAACTCCAACTTAGTTCTAAAAAAAATTAAAAATAAATATATATATATATATATATATAGAGAGAGAGAGAGAGAGAGAGAAATATTTTGTTTCTTTTTGGTTTTTATTTTTCTAAATACGAAACCAAAAAAAAATAAAAATACAGTCCAAATTAGAATTTAGTTCGATTTGGTTTGGGTTTTCAGTTTAATCTGAATAGTGCACATCCCTAGCGAGAGGGGAGTGATGTATTCGAGAGGGAATTGTTGAATTTTTTTTTTAAATGGTAGGAAATTTTAGAGATTATGGTAAAATAAGATGTGTAGTTAAGTAATTTTCCAAATAATAATTCAATAGATCTATAAATAAATAAAACAATTTCTTCCTCTGAATATTTACAAACCCTTTTTCTTTATAAAAATTAAATACTTAACCGAATTATAACTTGTGTTATTTTAATCCTATATTTTTAGTTTCCGTTGTTGAAACTAATAGACTTTCTTCTATTTTTCTTGGTTGATGATATTTTTGATATAATTTATGACTATGTTGGTGAATTTTATATTTTCGATTTTTGAATTATGTACATAAAAATTAGGATTTTAAAATAACTTTTAAAATTCTTAAATAAATTGTTTAAAAAGTCAATTATTTAGAAAACAAGTAAGATTATTCCACATATTTAAAATTCATTGTTTTTTTTCTTAAAACAAGGATACTAATAGAGTTGTCAATATGGCTATGCATATTGGCTGTGCAATTTAATAGGGCTGGACTAAAACTTTTGAAGCCCATTTAAGAGAAGGATTTTTTAGCCCGGCGCGAATAAGCATATTGATTTGTGGGGCTTGAGTAATATTAGTTGGGCTAGTCTGTGTGCTAATTAAAAAATAAAAATAAAATAGAGTATTAAAAATAACAAAAGTTCAAACTCAGAGTCATATTTAAAATTTTAAATATTCAGAATCATCAAACGTGATGTGTTTAGTATTCCTATTACTACTGTATCATCAGAATAATCATTTAGCATTGGTAGATCTGTTCTCATCAAGTATAAAAGTTGCATCCATCATGAAAATATCCAAACACTTGTTGCTACTCGAAACTGGTTGCATGATTTTTCTCAAACTGTTAATATTTTTTTGTATACATTTAAATATTACACGTAGTTCTTAAATTTAGTTATTTTTTAATGTTTAACTAATTGATATTGCATATAAACTAGGGAAAAATGATAAATATACCCCCGAACTATCGTAAATGGTATGCAAATACCCTCCGTCATACTTTTGGGGTGCCCCTGCCGTCCAAAAACTAGAGCATATATACCCTTTATACTATCGGACATACATGTGTCATAATCTTATCCACCGATCCGACATTTATCGATGGATACGATTGCGCCACGTGTCCCTATTAGTCTTCCGTTAGAGTGAAGGGTATATATGCTCTTTTTTTTGGACGGCAGGGACACCAATGTCCCAAAAGTATGACGGAGGATATCTGCATACCATTGACGATAGTTCGAGGGTATATTTGTTCTTTTTCCCTATAAACTATAGTGAAGATGTTAAGACAACCTTGCCAGAAGCTAATTTATATGTGCTTGATGAATATAATGTGTCAGTGTTTGATACGCTATTAGTTTCATGATTTTTTAAGGATTCATTTTTTCACTTTTAATGGTTGGAATATTATTATAGTTTTTTGTGTTTCATTGGAAAACAATTAGGTTAGTATTTCTATTTAGCTAATTATAGTTTTACTTGAAGTTGTATTATATATATAAAAAAAATAAGTATTACTCCATCTATCCCAATTTATTTGACTCATTTTCCTTTTTAGTCATTCATAGAAAGAATGACACATTTCTATATTTAGTACTCCCTACGTTTCAAAAAGAGTGGTCTAGTTAGACTTGACACAGTGTTTAAGAAAATAAAGAAGACTTTTGAATCTTATGGTCCTAAATTAAACTAATGTCAAATGTACAAAATTGTCCTTTAATTTTGTGGCCTTAAACATGCCACGTGGAAAGCTGAAGTTAAAATGTTACCAAGAAAAGAAAGAGGTGTCATTCTTTTTTAACAGACTAAAAAAGAAAGGAGCCATTCTTTTTTAAACAGGGGGAGTAACAATTTAACTTTAAAATGTCTATTTACTCTTAATGAAATGATTTACACATAAACATCTATAACTTATTTTAGACCACAAGTTTCAAAAGTATTTCTTTATTTCTTAAACTCCGTATCAAGTCAAACTAACTCATACAAATTGGAACATAGGGAGTATAAAGATTATTTTATGTTAACATTTTAAAAAATTATAAAAAATATATATTTTTTTTAAAAAGAGGAACTTTCGCATATAGCCCCTCAAAAATAGTCTAACTACGCTCCATAGCTATTTTTTTCTAATTACGATTCGTAGCTACATGTTATACATATACAAACGTGGCTAATTATACAAACTCGAAGTCAGCCTACGTAATTAATGATTAATGTTAGTAGTGAGTGGTAATTATAGCAAACTATAGCTATGATGAGTAATTAAGTAGTATAAGTTTGTTTAACCGCGTAATTTTTCCTTAAAAATAGGTTGGCCCGACATGACCCGTAGCCCATGTAATAATGAATGGGGTTGACTATTTTCTGGCCCACAAAAAATGGATCAATCCGATTTACCCTGTCAAATTTCAAAGTCTGTATGATATATAACCCGGACGGGATGGCTAGCCCACATTGATAAACTCCAAATACTAACATGAGTTAGTATAAAAAGAAAATACTACCTTAAATAATTTTATTACCCTCGAATAGGAGTCTTCAACTTGCCATAGTTATAATCGTTCTATAATTACTTATGTATAAGTATAATAATTAAATGATAATTATTTGAGAAAAATAATAAATAATAATTATGTCTATTATAGAATTTGAAATTAATTGGAGTTATAATTATTAAGTCTCAACTTATTCAGTTATTTTTAAGTTGAAAAAAGTCATAATATTTAGAGCCTGTCAAAATTAACTTCAAAAAGTGATTTTTAAAAAACACTTTAAATAATTACATATTTGAATAGAAATGTTTAAACGAGAAAAAAAATATTATTAATGTGTTTGGTACATAAATGCTATTGACCACATATTTTCTTATTAAAATCTATAGAAAGTAACTCTAAATTAATTGAAATTTTGTCAACATAATTTCTAACTTTGATATTGATACACAACAAAATATTGACTTTTGTTCGTATCTAATTTCTCACTATAATAAATAAGATAACTCTTAATCAATATCAACATAATTTTCATTTTTAATCTCAATGATGTAATTTTGTGCACTATATTTAATCTTACTTCTTAATTAGTATGATGGTGAGTTATCTTATTTTAACT
The DNA here is from genome assembly GCA_036250505.1 of Solanum acaule. Classification (NCBI taxonomy): domain Eukaryota; kingdom Viridiplantae; phylum Streptophyta; class Magnoliopsida; order Solanales; family Solanaceae; genus Solanum; species Solanum acaule. The sequence continues at coordinate 8,577 of JAJOOR010037364.1, read as the reverse complement.
ACGCGTTATCTTAAAATATTTATGTTATTTTAAAAAAGTTTTATACTTGATAAATTAAGTATTCACACGAATTATTTTATATATATATATTTATTATTCCATCGATTTAAAATTGAAGGCCTAATTTGACAAGTACGGAGTTAAAGAAAATAAAATATACTTTTCAATTGTGGTCCTAAATTATAGTTATATTACATGTATTCCTTTGATTTTGTGACCTTAAACATGTCAGAAAACATGTTTTTAAAAGCATATTAATCAAAGCGATACATACATGCAAAACATATGCACTTAACTAGTTACTTTAAAAGCATGGAATCTTTGAAAATGTGTTGAACTTTTTACCCCTCATTAAAAGACTATTATAGAAAAAATTGTCATTTACTGTTTTTTTCAAATTATTATTCAACTATCTTTATAATATTTTTAAATTAAGGAGTTCTAAAATATATGGTAAGAAGAAAATATATTTTAAAAAATTAAAGAGCCCTAAAATATATGGTAAGAGCCTAAGAGGTATTATGAGATTTAATAATTAAGGAATTCTAAAACATATGGCAAGAGAAAAATATATTTTAAAAATTAAGAAATCTTAAAATATAAGACAAGGAATAAATATACGGTAAGATGTATTAGGAGAATTAATAATTAAGAAATAATAAAATATATGGTAAAAAGTAGCTAAATAATAATATTTTTCTTTTTTATTGTGTTGTTATTTTCTTTCAATTGTTTTAAAAATGTATTCTTCATTAATATTTTTTTTTATGTGAAAGGAACAAAAATGCCCTCCGTTGATAGTTTGGCTCAAAAATGTCCTTACCATTAATACTCTAGTTCAAAAATGACCTTGAACTATGCGGAACAAAAATGCCCTCCGTCTGTAGTTTGGTCCAAAAATGTCTTTGTTGTCAATACTTTGATAAAAAAAATACCCTTATTGTTATTTAATGGGTCAAAATACTCATTTTCCAAATAAATATGTTATTATTATTAATAGCACATTCTTTTTCTAATAATATTTTTTAAAATTAGCAAAAGTTTATCTTACTTCAATTTAGAAAAAAATAAAAATGAAAATATTTCTTATTTTATTATCATTATTTTTTATCGTTATATAAATATAAATTAATGATGGATATACGATGATCTTATATATATGACATATATTATATGTCGAAAGGGTACATGAAGTTATTCTATTTTAATTGATAAAATGAGATTAAGAAGAAAAAAACATATTTCATACCTTTTTATTTGTTAAAGTGATTTTAGAAGAAAGAAAACAAGAATAGTGTTCTTAAATAATATTTTAATTAGGAAGAAGATGTGTTTAAAAAGAAAAAATAATATATTTATTCGTAAAATGGCATTTTTGACCCATTTTGTAACTATAAGGGTATTTCTGGACCAAAGTATTGACTGCAAGAGCATTTTTGAACCAAAATATTGACGGTAAGAGCATTTTTTAGCCAAACTATAAGCGAAAGACATTTTTGTTCCTTTTACACAGTTTAAAAATATTTTTGACCCTTTTCCCTTACATTAAAGGTAAGTATATCAATCAATCTATATATAGTACACATAGTGTAAAAGTTTTCTTGTATAACAACTTTAGGTTGTCCTCTTCTATTTTATCAACAAAAATCTTTTTTTGTGTTATATTATTATGTTCATGTATAAAGTAGTTTGTTTTTTATTTTATTTTATTGTTTAGAGTGTGGTTTTCAATATCAGTACCAACATAATTTTGACTTTTCATATCAATATAATTTTGACTTTTGATCATATCAATGACGAAATTTAGTTAAATACATTTATATTTTGCTCTTTAATTGTTAGTGTTGTAGTGAATTATCATGTTACTTTTTAAATACACTTTTTATCTTAAAAATATCACATTAATTTTATTTTTTTAAATTCTAGTTAATCACTTAACATACACATAATAATTTTTTTATGTGTTTATTATTAATTAACGCAATACACACCTATAATAATACAAAACACATACATTTAGCTAGTACTAATGCTAAATAAATAAAAAAGTATCAAGAAAACATTTAGGCAAAATATTTGATTAAGTAAATACTGATAACATAATAAACTAGAAAATAATGAGATTAGAACATCTTCCTCTGTTTCCTTAGAGTAGGAATACTCTGCTCATTTCTGAAGAAATTTTGTGGATCCACCATTGATTTCACTTTCACCAACCTATCAAAATTATTTTTGAAATACTTGGTCCCATATACTCTTCCTTTTTCTAAACTCTGTGGACCTTGATCATTTATACCAATATCAAGATCCCTGTAATTCAAATAAGCTTGTCTTGGGTTCTTTGAAACATATGGGGTCATGAAACTGTACAAATCTCTAATTTGTGATAAGTAGTCTTTTTCCGCTGTTAATCCTTCTTCATGCCAATTCACTGAGTACTGAATCTTGAAAAGTATACCTGATCTGTGAGGAAATGGTGTTTCTCCTTCTGCAATTTCACCCATTCTTCCTCCGTATGGATTGAATACCATTCCTGCTTTTCCTAAAGAAATCATCTTCTCGAAAATTGACTCCAACCCATTCTTAGGAATTGGGGTTTGTACGTAATCGGATTTTCTTTTCAAGTAATTTAATGGATCCCCTTTTCTGTTCAACAAGGCTTCTGGTTTTGTCGTGTTGTCGAAATTTGCCCATTGTAGTACTGAATCAATCCAACTCATTTCCAAACAATCTTGCTTTGTTAATCCCAAAAGAGGGAGTTCTTTGCTTATTATAGACATTAATCTATTAGAATCACCCAGGAACAACGCGATGAATGTTGCTCGTATCGATTTAGTACTCTTTGCACCCTTGGCCTTCGCCTTCACTGTGATGGGCTGTATAAGTAGCCTCATGTACAGATCATTGTCGATTTTGCTAGCAACATTCTGCCATTGAACAACAGCGTCGGTGGTAGTGTTATCTTCTATAAACCTTTCAACTCTGAAATAGGTCACGGTTTGTGGTACTGTAACGAGTTGGATTTGAAAGGCTAGAATAACACCAAAACTAGCACCACCACCGCCTTTAATCGCCCAAAATAAATCTTCGCCCATCGATTTACGATCCAAAATTCTACCATTAACATCAACCAATCGAGCATCCAATACATTATCAACAGTAAGTCCAAACTTACGAAGCATATTCCCATAACCACCACCACTAACATGCCCACCCACACCAACAGTCGGACAAACCCCGGCAGGAAAACCGAGAACTTCACTTTTCTTCCAAATATTATAATAAAGCTCCCCTAAAATAGCACCTGTTTGTACCCAAGCCGTTTTATCATTCGTATCGATGGAAATTGATCGTAAATTAAACATATCAAGCATAATAAAAGGCACATCAGAGATATACGAAATGCCCTCATAATCATGGCCGCCGCTACGGATTTTAAGCTGTAAATTAGTCTGTTCGGTACAAATAACAACTCCGGAAACCTGAGATTCCACCGTCGGTGTGACAATTATAACCGGTTTGGAAGTTGTGGAGGAGTTGAAAAACTGGCCATTTCTGATATAGGCTTGTAAAATGGAGTTAAACGAAGGATCGTTTGGAGAGTAGACAATTTTCAAGATTTCTGATTGAGGAATTGAGTTTTTTGTGAGACAATTGACAAAAGTGTCATACACTGAAGGAGGAGGAGAAGAAGCATGAGAAGATAAGGAATTGAATTTTAAAAGAAAAAAAAGAAAGAAAAGAAAAGAAGGAGACATGATTTTTATTTTTTTATTTTTATGACTTTGGTAGCTTTTGGGTTAAAGGCTAAAAGGGTATGGATTTATATATAGAGTGATAAATTTAGGAAAAGGAAATAAATAAAAGAGAATCAAGTTTGAAGTTTTTCTATTCACACAAATGAATTGTTCGGTTTCTTTGCATGACTAATTAATTACAATAGTACCCTAATAATTTGTGGATCATAAAGTTGATAAATTTATTTAATTATTTTTACCTTTTTTGAAAAAGTAATTTTGATAAGAAATAATTTGTGTGTTGACTAATTAAATTTAAAAAATATTAGAAACAATAATTAGTACTGATATTTTGTTTGGGTAAATTTCTAAAATTAGTTGATTTTTAAAAAGGGTTGATTTGTATGAAGTATTTTTGATAAGAAGTAATTTGCATTTGTTTAATAAATTTAAAAAACACTTTTGAAGAGCAATTAGTATTTAACTAAACTTTCTAAAAGTACTTATAAATATATTTTTCTTCGAAGTGTTTTTCAAACGGTGAAAAACGTTTACACTGTTCAACTTTACTTTAAAAATCAAACTCTCCCTTCAACTTTGAGAAATAATCAGTAGGGGTGTGTATCGATCGATTCGATTTGATTTTATGTATTATTATTCGGTTTGTAAATACACTAAACCAATAATCAAATCAATAAGATATTTTTATTGATTTTCGGTTTATCGGTTTTGATCCTTAACGGTTCAGTTTTCGGTTTAACCAATAAGAAAATACTTATAAAAAATATATGACTTCTCTTATAAATTTGACACAACAAGATAATAATGTAACTTTCAAAATGCTCATAAAATAGAAATAATAATAACAAACATGAAAATAACTTTACAAGTGTTGCACAAAGAGAAATTAAGAGGAATAAGATTTTACTTTAGGTTTTTAGGTTTTGTATAATGTCAATTTGTAAACTCAAAGTCAATGTGAAGTGTGAATTGAAGGCTAAAGAACAAAGACATGAACTAAAGGCTAAAGGACAAAGACAATAATTAGTAAGGTATTGAGATTAATAATTAGTATTTATGTACAGGTAAAAATACTAAATTACTATAGTCTTAATGGGTTATCGATTTACCAAATAACTCAATATTAAAAAACATACTGAATCTATAACCCGGAAACTTTTTTTTATAAAGCCATTAACCCAATAACCCAATAACGATAAATCAAGAACAATTTTTTGATTCGATTCATCGATTTGTTCGATTTTTGCATACCCCAATAATAGTCACCCCTTTTTTTCCTAATTGACTTCTTAAATGTCTATTCTACCATTTGATTATCAACTTTTTTTTTTCTCTAGTTCTTGAAAATCATGTTATATTTTTGTTATTTAATCTATATAGTTTTTGAAAGTCGATCAACTTATTTTTTAAAAATATTATTTTTCATAAATGTTTTGGAAAGCAGTTTTGATGAGAAATAATTTGTATTTGGTTAATTAATTTGAAAAATATTTTTAAAAAAATAGTAATTAGTATTTAATCAAGTTTTTTAAGAATTAATTCCTAAATTGTCTATCCGGGTTTAGAGAATTGCCTTCAAATATCAATTTTATTTCATTTAAAACCAAAAAATCACCCACTATCACTAGTATCCTCTAAATATACTCAACACTTTAGAAGCGTCATTCTCTCCTAGTTGACATGCCATATTATTAAAGCCTCATTTTAAAAAAAATATTATTTAATTCATTTAATCAAAATTATAATTTTGTTCTTTATTTATTTAAAAAAATAGATTAATTTATTAAGAAGAAATTACATGCTTAGAAATAATTTTTGGTACTTAAAAACTAAACATTATTTTACTAAATAGTAATTCATGTTTTGAAAATTATCTATACAAATCACTTTTATCTTTTTAAAGTATTAATATCACTCACCTATTACTATTTTTCTCAAAAAAAAAAAAAAAACTAAATACCTCTAAAGACTCTTCTATTATAGTTGAAATGACATATCATTAAACTTGTTATAAACTCAGAACATATAACTATAAAGATAAGAAGATAAGAAATGTAGATGAAGGAAAAGACGTTTCTTCATGTTCAAGTCATGTGTGTTGCAATAGTGAATGATATCTCTATTTATAGATTGAGAAATCAATCCAAAGGTCACCATTTTGAATGTCAAATTAGTAGATATATTGTTATCCCAAAAAAGTTCATATCACCTAAGGAATACACAGACATGATAAGTATAAGTTTATGGAAATTCAATGAACAATCTACTTAGTTCAATAGATTTATAACAAAACTATCATTTCAAAAAAATAATAAATCTCTAAAAAAAATATAAATTACATAGAAATCTATGGAGATTATACCAAAAAATAAAAAGAATCTTTAAATAAATATTGTTTTCAGTTACATAAATTGATCCAAGTGAATTAGAAGTGCCGCAGAACATAAATGTAAAGACTCAATTCGATGAATCTAATTAAGGGTCGAGGATATTCATATTCTCCTTCATCTAACTCATTTGCTTTCAGTAATAGAACAATTTCATGATTTTTCAACAAAAGAATATTATGTTGCTCAGCCACAAAAAGATATGAGATCAATTTAGAATATTTTTTAAATTGTTATTCACGGTATTATTGTTTTAATATCAAATTTAAGGCATGAAAAATAACAAGTCTTTGCCAACATACCTTATCTTCTATATCTTTCCTACATAATTTTAATAGGAAAGTAATTTTATATACATCAGAGCTGTAAGTGAATCCACTTATAACACGCCCTTGACAATATTGATACCTTAAGATGGTCATACCTTTCGTTCAAACTAGAACATAATTCAAGTGAATTTTTCACAATCAAGCAATTCTTTATTCAAATGATGACGAAGAAAAATCATAGTATTCGCTTTGTCCTGACTCAATGTTACATTACCCTCGATAATTGTTGCATCAAGGATTTTAGCGTTTAGGTGAGTACCAATTACAAGATTATTATTTTTTCAAAAATATCAAGTGCCATGAACTCAAACTTTCATAAATTCAACATAATAAAATCTATCACAAAAATAATCAAGTTACAAATAATTAAAAAAATATTATCAATGAAAATTTTAGACAATTTATCACGCATATAAACTTGTGAAAAACAAAATATAAATTTAAGGCATCACCATTACTGTAGTTATACACAAAAATACAAAATATACAATTTACTTAATATATTTTGAAACTATTTCTTTCATGAAAAGTTTGTCCAGGAGAAAATTGCTTAAACATATAAGCAAATAGAGTACATAATTTAGAAAAATTGGTGTTCTATCTTAAGACTTTCGTGTTGATAACGTATTATAAAATTAAGTGTAAATTAATAAGAGAAAAAGTGTCATAAACATGATAATAAACCTTGAGAAGGTGTGGAAGATTATGGGATAGTGGAGGTGTGGTATTACTGCCCATAAAGGAGGAAATTAAAGCCTAAAATTTATGAGCATCCATTAATTTAACCAATTCTTTACAACATTATTGCCATAAAGAAGAAAATTAAACCTAAAAGTTATAATCATTCATGTAACCAAATTATTTACAACAAATTTTAGGTAATGACAATTTATTATTAAAATTTATACATCTTTTTTTTTCTTTTGATTTTAAAATTCGAACCATTAAGCTTCATGGTATAGTTATTTTATTTAGAACTCAAATTTTAAAAATGTCTTGATATATCGGTTTTTGTATTATTATTAGTAATAAATATTTGTGAAGCATTTTACTATTTACATGTTTTTATACTTACATATGCAAAGTCTAATTATTTTTGTAAACTATTTTATTGGTAAATATTTTAAACAAAAAGTAATAATCTCCAATATAAATATAGGTAATAATTGATATGACATTTAAGGTTTTTAAGAATGTTAATTCAAATAAGGTTTTTATTTCATAATACAAGAGATGAGAGATATATTATTTTCTAATCACAAAATATAGGATTGCTAAATCAAATTTAATCACTTATATACAATATTATAGAATATATGTTTTATTCTTGATCTGAAAAGTATATTATAAATTGAAAGTTATTTTCGAAATTATTAGGCTTATGATATGTACGATTTGGTGTGGAATAGAACAATAAACTACACATAATTGAGTAGATGTAGGATTATTGTTCTATTCTCCCAATTATCTTTATCCATTTATAGTGTTACAAGCATTAAACAATATGGTACTGCATTCTTTTGCCTTTAAAGTCTTCTCCTGTGTAGAGTCTGCTATATATTTTTGTATTTTTAATCAAAAAAATTTAACAGTCGTTAGCTTTAAGGACTGAAATAATATATTTTAATTAATTGAAGATTAAATATACTAAGGCATATAATACAAAGGCCAAAATCGGAACAAGACAATAATTTTAAGAATTGAAATTACTATTTTTCCAAAAAGAAATACCCAAAATATTAAGGGGGTAAATAAACCTTAGTCTTTAATTAAAGATAAATCTGAATGGGAGGGAGTAAACACATTTTCTCATGTTGACAGAGTCAAAGAGGATAATAATTCCAAATGTTGATAAAACTTAAAAGGTACTATAGAATAATAATTGCAAATGTTGATAAAACAAAAAGGTTCTATTTGCTCGGTCAACTATTGTCACGATCCGATTTCTCAAGTCATGATGGCACCTACTATAACCCACCAGTAGGTAAGCCAACCCATAACCCGGAACAACAAGTAATGGGTCTGAGGGTAGAAATTAAACAAGAGTAGGCAAATAACAATAAAAACAGGCGGAAGCAAACCAAAAACATATATACAAATAAA
>JAJOOR010037363.1:0-10840 GCA_036250505.1 Solanum acaule | reverse complement strand
TCTAAAGGTATTAATCTTATTATTTCTTTAATATTTTCCAACATATATTCTATGTTTTCTATGTCGTGAGTTTGTTGGAATGCTTCTACATTTTCTTTTATTAGATTACATAATAAAGTAATATTTATAATAGTTTGATGCCAGTATTCTAAATATTCTTGATTTATCATTAATCCGAATATTGAATTTCTAAATCACTTAGGTTAAAGTCTATGATTTCATTATTTATTCTATTTATTTCGTCTATTTCATACCATATCTGGTTCACTAATTCTTCTTCTTCTTCTTCAAATATCTTTTCCCATATTATCCTTCTTATATCAACGATTTCTATATTCTTGAGTATGATTATTTCCTTTTGGGTTGTTTCTTCTATGTGTAATAATTCTTTTGGTAATTCTGGACATACTTGTTCTTTAATGGTTATTTCTTCTTCTGATACTAGTTCTCTAGGTATATAATTTTCTTCTTGTCCAGTATTTATTATAATAATATGTTTTCTTTGTTCTATTATTCCAGTTATATATAATAAGTGCTAATTATTCAGTAGCAATAAACGACAGAAATATAGATAAATCATTGGTATTATATTGGAAAATGTTAGGAATAAAGTTAGCCCCAGGAAGTAAGATATTCACAGCAAGATGTAAAAACCTATATGTATTAACAACAAAACATAAAATAACAGTAAAAAATAAGATCAATAAGATAAAAATAGAAAATCCTTTTGAACAAATTGTTACAGTAATAGATAATAATGATTACAGTTATAAAGAAATAGACATAGAAGAAGACCTAGAAATAGTAAGTGATAGGATAAGTACATCAAAAAGAATGAAAAACATGGATAAAAATGATGACATATCTCAAATCTCAAGAAAATCAATAGAATACCAAAGGATAAAAGAAATATTCATTTTTATATTCTTGAGTATATTCTTGCTTATGCTTTGAGATCAAAAAATGATTAGCGTCACTGAAGATGACCTAGCCTATTCATGAATGTTAATCACTATAGAGCAACACAATGACCCTATGTGACATCAATTTTCAATCCCCACACCCTTAGATTGCTGGTTAACTCTTGATTTTCCGAAATGTTAGTTTAATTGTGATAACTGATAACCAAATATTTTTCTAAATTGGTGGAATCATCCACCCACTTGTTTTTATTATTACAAATGAATGAGTTTACAATCCAAATTTCTTGATAAATTTCTCTTTGATTATACCATTCTCTGTGGTATTCGACCCTGACTCTTAGTTGGGTATTCTTATTGACTACCACCGTTTTCCCTTTTAGTTGGTTTCAAGGAGGACATTTGCGCGTTATCAAAAAGGGAGTTGCTGCCGGGGATTGGTTGTTGAGAATTCTATTTGAGAAATTAGTTTGTAAATTTGTTTAGTTGTAGTAGATTATTGTTTTGTGTTATTGTTGGCGGAATTGCAAGTTTGATACAATGAGTGACCATGGTAGTGTCAACAATAGTCACTATGGTCAAAACGACAACATGGGTTATTTGAATGATATGCATGTGAATATTATTCAAACCACAATAGCCATTCAAATGTCTTCTACAGTCGGGAGAGTTGTGTATCATATAATGGGAACAATGCTATAATTGCTCCAACTAAAGGGAAATTTTGGGGGTCTCGCTCATGAGGATCCCCATGAACACCTTAGAATTTTTGTGGAGATATGTGTACCATTGTGAACACGAACATCTCTCAAGAGTATGTAAGGTTGAGGTTATTCCATTCCTCCTTAACGGGTGAAGCTACAGAATGGTCGGCAAAATTGCCAAATGATTCTATCACTTCGTGAGAAGAGTTGAATAATGCTTTATTGGAGAGATTCTTTCCACCCTGGAATATGGTTAAAATTTGAACTGAGATCCAAAATTTCAAGCGCATTGGAGGTGAATCTCTACATAAGACTTGGCCAAGGTTCAAGAAACAACTTTTGCAGTGTCCAACACATGGTGTTCTGGATAATTTTATGATGCAATACTTCTATTGTAGTCTTAATTCTGTCAATAAAGGTGTGGGTGATCAATTTGTCCAAAGAGGATTAATGAGACAACCGTATGATGTGGCTACTTTATTGCTAGATGACATGACTAAAGTTAACCGACCAAGTTTGTACTCTTACAACTGAGTGTGAGATAATAATAAATTGAGAAGGACAATGAACGAGATGAAAGCATGGACAAAGTGGTGACCCAACTCTATTTGTTGTCTAAATATGTCATGGGAGGTGGACTTAAATCAGTGGATGCGATTGGAACTAATAGTGGGAAGTTCCCGGATGATGTCAAATTTGAGGCATTATACATTGAAGAAGTGCAATATTTGGGAAACCAAATGAGGGCTTCTCACCTAAATTATCAACGATAAGGTGGGCCAATGTTGGAACAAGGATCAAGATAATGGTTGGAAGTATTGACGAGGTGGAAATTGGAGAGATAGAGAGGCTTACAAATATATCTATGTGCCTCCCCATGACCATCAACAACCAAAAGACCCAACTGCTCCAGAAAGGAAAATGAACTTAGGAAATGTTTACAAGGATCTTCAACAAGGTTGAAGGGTTCGACAAAGTATTGAAGGAGTTGAGAAATCACTTCGCCACTTTATCTCAAACGGTGACCTCTCATTCGGTATCTTTCACGTAACTGGAAACTCAATTGTGCCAGATCTCCTCTCATCTCAATGCAAGGCAAAAGGGAATATTGCCTAGTGATACCATCCCAAATCCCAAAAATGAATGTTGAGAAAATGAGAACTATTTTGTGCCATGACGTTGAATAAGGCACTTCTTGGGAGGCAACCCAAGTCTTTACTTTTGTTTTATTGCTTTTAATAACGTGTGTTATTAGTTCTGGTTTAAAAGAAGTACAAAGGTTGAAAAAGGAACATTGGGTGATGCCAACACCACATCGGAGATCTGTTGAAGGTATTGTGCGGACTCATTCTTATTTGCCTTCTAGGCTAGAAAATATGGAAAAATATATTGTCAATTTCGGCAATCTGAGCTCCAAACGCCGATATGCCGAAGTACACTATGTGGAGTCTATCGAGTCCACTAAATCAGCCTTCTGGTTTGGTATTCGTTCACGCATGTTCGATAAGCTTTAGCTCTAATCGGAAATTTACCAAACACGTTCAACGATGCTAGTTGTGACCGCCGAGTGAGCTTGATATAAAAAGCCCAAGGGACTTTAAAATTCAAAAAGAAAACCCTTTGAAATCCTTGATCCCTTTTCTTTCCTCTCCCTTGAAATGCCTTGTTTAAGTTATTGCGAGTCTTTAGTTTGTGATTTATAAGTACGTGGAGTGCATTTTCTTGCTATAGCAGTCGACGTAGCCCCATTATCCTATCATTCTCATATTTTGCTTCATATTGATGTTGTGTTTTTATTTTCATTGTGCATTTTGAGCTTTAAATCATGTTTTTTATATGGTTTTGAAGCCATTTGATGCATGAAATTGTTTTATTTCATTTGGTAGCACTATAATAATTATATTGAACTATACCCATGAATTGACTGTGTTCGTTTTTTCCTAGAACTTGCTTAGCTTGAATGTGTTAATTAAATATGAAATTGAACTTGTGAATTTGATAGGTCTTGGCTTAATTTTATGTGGGTGATGTTTGATTAACCGAGTGTTGACCCGATTATATATTTTTCCCAATGATAGACAGAGTGACGACTTTCTTGAGGGCACATCGTCAACTTAAGCAATACTTTGCAATATATGGGTGGCAGTCTGAGTATCCATGGGTATATAACCATATAAGTGGGTTGTAATGGTGTTGGGGAACTAGTTTTTGTTGCATATGTTGGGTTTAGTTTAAAAATTAGGCACTGGCTGAAAATTCCTATTCGATTGTAACGACCCGAACTGTTGTTATTTAGGAAAAACAAACTTCGGGAATTTACTAGACCACTGTCCCACCAGAGCAGGCCAGATTCCGTTAGGGCGGCGGTGCCACAGTGGGGTAAGTTGGTGCCAGAGTGGGATAGGCGAGACAAAATGTAGATAACGTGAAATCTTATTTTCTCCTTCTTCCTAAAATACCTAAATTAGAGGTAAACCACCCTAGAAACCCCTAAAAAGCTTCTCTAAGCTTGGGGAGGAAGGAGAAGGAGATTTCTAGCATAAAGAGATGGATGGATTGTAAAATTCTGGTCAAGATCACTGTCACGAGGTTCGTAAACAAGAATTGAAGCCAAAAACTCTGTGCAGCTGCTTGGCGCCCAGGTAGACTAGGTTTTATTAATTGAGTAGTTATAAATATGTGCCCACTGCGTAGTCTAATGATAATCAATGGTAGGATTCATGCGTAGGACTTCTTGCACCGAACAAAAGATGATTAAATAATAGGAATAAGCCTTAGATGATGAACTAGGGCTGAGTATGGTCGAGTTGTTATTTAAGTGATAGATGTTGATGAATACTTCGTAGGAGATGGTTGTGATTTCATGATTGTGTGATATATGTTCGTTCTTTCTTCGTTATAATGCATGCATGTATGCAAATACTGCATTATGGATCACACTAATCGTATATGAAAATAATTGAATGCGGTATGCCATGAATCATGACTTGATTGTATGATTTTGAGAATATACTTGTGATTGTGATTGTGGCTTATTGAATGGATCGGGTGTTGCATTCCGACACACTAACTTGGATCAATTGCCACATTTCGGCATAATCATGGATCGGTTGCCACGTTCCGATGTAATCATTGGATCGGGTACCACGTTTCGGTATGCTAACAGTTTGGATTTGGGTCCCTTGAGAGGACCAATGACTTGACATAATTGTATATCTTGTAATGGTGAAGTTGCATGTTGTTCATAAGTGATATTTGATGTTGTTTTCTCGAAACTGTAAATGATTATGATGACTCATCTATGGTTGTTCTACTATGTTGATTTAATTCGTTATGTATCTCATTGTTGAATGAAACTGGAAGGGCCAAGGGTTCAAGAGTGTTAATGTTGAGAGACAAGGGTTGTCCGTATGTTGCAAGGGTGAGAGGTTGAGGTAGTGTACGTGATGTGAATACTTAGGTAGATTTCACCTTGTAAAGTAAGGGTATGTCGTGGGTGGTTAGTCGGAATGCTTGTAGTTTTATTCGTGGACTCTTCTATGCATTAGATGTTAGGCTATGATCAAGAACCTAGTAAGTAGGTTGACTGAGAAGGTGGTTAGTAGTAAGGGTACTAGTGTAATCCTGAGATATTTGAGAGAGGGTACATGTGGAGAAGCGAGTGGTTTATTGCATATTCTTACTAGTTGATTTCTTATGTTATGCGGTGGGCGTCGGGTTGACCGATGATGCCTACCAGTACGTGTGGTTTGTAATGATACTACTCTTGCTATGCCTTTTGGGGCATAGTCTGGATGCAGTGTCGGTGATGTTACGTTAGGTGAAGACGAAGAAATCTCCAGCAACTTCTATTTTTCCTTCCGCATGGTTGGAGTTGTGTCATTTATTATTATGTCCAGTTTGTACTCCTAGTAGCTCTTGTACCTGTTTAGACTAGATTCTTGGGCGTGTTAATTTGTTTGCAAGTTTAAACCAGAATTGTTCTAAAAAGTTCTTATTTATAAAATCTTGTTATCTCATTTATCTCCATTTTTCCTTAATCTTTCGCATGGTTTAACTATTTGGATATGAGAGTTCTCCTACTTAGATGTTAGAGTAGGTGCCCGCACGGCTCCATGGATTGGGTCGTGACAATTCGGTAGGCTTGTTTTTACTCGCCAAAGAGGTTAGGAAAATCTCTTAGTAAGCCCTAGCTCGCCTTCTAGATTGAATATGCTACCTTGGGTACTGTCCCATTAGGCAGACTTGTCTTAGTTAACCGAAAGAACTTGGAAAATCGACGAGTAGGAGTGAATATCACCCTAGAGGCCTATTTCGTTTCATTTTACATTGTTAGTTTTGGTGGACTTGTCTTAGCCCGTTGAAACTAACTCGTCAAATTGAACGATTTGGAATTGACTCTTCCCTTTGTGCTTGGTTCCTTTAATAATTTCCATTCTCCATTTTGGCGAGCTCGCCTACCCTGTTGGGTGATACTCCTTCCCATTAGGCAATCCATTGGGTAATTTTTGAACTGTGATTCCAAATGAGTTTGATTTCAACTAACCTTCACCGCTTCTATGTTTGAATGTATGTGCTTTGCATGACATGACTAGAACGAAGAGAAAACATGTGGTGACATAAAAAATCGAGTCCGGTAGAGACTCTCTTCCTCCCCCTCCTGTGAAAAGACATAGGGGTATATATATTAATGACACTTATGAGGCTCCTTGTACTCAACAAGCCACTCCGCATACTACAACAAGTGAATGGAAAAATCCCAAGAAGAACATTGCCAAGAAACAAATTAATGTTCACTCCAATCTAGTATCGCCTCCACAAGATTCAACCCTTGCTTCTCGTGTTCTCTCGATCATAGCTCCAAGGGCCTTAAATAGACTCAAAGTAGAAGGAAAAAGAACAATTCTCAATGAGCGACCACCCGACTATATGGGAGACGATTAAGTTTCACATATTTCAACAATTCACGAAGCTTAGGCAACTATATGTACTAAAGTGGGTCAGGGAATTCTACGACACTTATACCAAAGACCTGCCTAAAAAGAGAACCTTGTCATGCTAGTGCAATAAATGAGGTTTTTGGTACCAAAAGTAACTCACCCGATAGATTACATCGTCAGATTAAATTCAAGTTGGATTCCCACAAAGAGTGACTACCACCACTAATTGCAGATTTGTCTCTTCTATGGATAGCGGAAGGGGCACAAATTGAAAAGAAAGATATGAATGTGTAGGTCATTATTAGTTTGGATTCGTTAGTAGCAACATAATGTCGTCTCAAAATGACTCCATCCTTCGGCTTCCAAAAGAAGTATTGGTGGGGTGTATCATTAACCAGATTGAACTTATTATCGAAACCATAATTATGGAGGAGAGGAGAATGAGGCCCTGAAAAAGCAGACCTCCCTTCCATTCCCGATCCCGATTACCCAACTTTGTGAAAAAGAGGGAGTTCCTTTTAGGGGGAGCTGCCACCACCAAACTCTATGGTTGTAGTTGATTGAGAGAGTAGCATACGAGGCTAGCACACCTGCTTTTTTTGTGGAGAAGATATACCTTCTTCTTGTGCTGCACCTTCTTCTTTTGTTTCTCCTGCTTGTTGTTTTGTTTCTAATGCTGATGTGCCTACCCCCACTCCTACTACCTGTCCCCCCTTGGCCCAGATCCTGATATCAAATGGGTAGTAATACCAAATCGTTGGATGTTACAGCCGCGAGGTTTGAGAAGGACTTGCCCAAGTTGATTTATAGGGCTATTGAGCGAGCCTTATCCCCTTTGAGGGACAGGGTGACTAGGTGTGAGAGGTTAGTTGAGGACTATATAGTGAGGTTGGAAAACCTCACTACAAGATTAGGGCCTAGGAGAAGGCCATGGGTAGTTTCGGTGCACTAGACACCATAAGGGGTGAGCTTGTTACTTTGCAAGCAGATTTGGCTCATTGTAGTCTATAAAATTCTCTATGCTATGGGGGAAAGTTCCCCTACTAGATGCCTTAGCCTCTAGGCCACCGGTGATGTCATGTAGTGAGCCTACTTCTTGTGTGCAACCTAAGAAAACTACGAGTGCTGATGATGCTAATGTGGACGTTGAGAGATAAGTGGGCCGATGAGACAGATGAGGAGGAGTTGAGGTGTGAGAAGGATGAACAAGGGATAACACATGCACTCACATATATGCAGGAGATTGAGGATGTGATTGTTCAGTCCACCGTAGAGTGATCCCTCCTAGAGACTTTGATAAGTCCACAAATTGGACTCATTCAGGGCTATGTTTTGATATAATTAGTGTCCTCAAATGCATATTTTGTCTCAATATCTGATGAAAACCCTTAAGTTTTAGGTATTTGGAGTTTGAGGGAAAGCATGAACACCACTTAGCAAAAAGGGAAAAAAGTAGCTGAAAGAACGAAGAAATGAAGATCTGAGAATCGCCGAACGCGTTCGGCGAGTCGTCAAATGGTCTTATCCTCACCTTTTGTTCCAGTGTACTAAGCCTTGAAGGAAAGGATCAAATCGATGGTGAAAAGGTGTTGTCGGCGTATCGCCAAGCAGTTACGTAAAGCTATACTATGTCGCCCAATGATCCACAACACGACGATGCTGAAGGCTAACGCAAGACGACGATGAACTAGACCAAAGGGCGGATCAACAAGTTGATAGGTGATCCTGACTAACTTTGCCGAGTGATCCTTCACAACACATTTTCTGAAAACTATAAATACTAGTTGAAGTTTTGTGGCTTAGTATCAAAGTAGAAATCATTATTATCAAGTTTTATTATTATGTTTTCATATCAGTAAGCTTGGAGAGGGTTTTGAAGAACTTGAGGATTCAAAGGGTTTCAACTCCAAGATTTTGGACTTGGGTCTTGTGTATTCTTCACTTTTGACTTGTTTTAAGACTTAATCTTGCATACCCATTGAAACTGAGATTGGTATACATTTTTACCTCTTTTACATGTGTAGCTAAAACCCTAATTCTTGAGGTGTGATTTTGTGAATATGGGTTAGATTAATTGTTGGGTCTTGCTTGTTGATAGTTTATTTGTTGTTTAGATGTGATTTCGTTCAGAAGTTGTGTTGGAACTTAATGAAATTGTAGTTGCAAATACGATTTCACCTTTGTGTTTTCGATTTGCTCGAGCGAGAACTTATAAAACTAAGACTACTAAATTGATGGCCGGTGAGAGTGGGTCGACATGAGGTTCAACTTGAGAGAGTGAACCCTAGTCCTTCTCCCACACACTCAGTTCGAGATAGTGAGTGGGTTAAGGCGGAGGCTGTTCTTCATGCGACAAGTGGGTGTTCGAGAGGAAACCATTTGATTCGAGGTAAGTTGCTCGAGAGATAATTTACCCCCACTATAGTCTAGCCTAGTCACAAGTCTCAACGAATTTACTATAAAAAACATGTACCCAATATTCTAGTCTAACCTGTATTCCTATCACATCCCAAGAATCCCGTCTCCGCATCCGTATTTCTCTTTATTTTTGTTGATTTTGCTCTTTACTTGCTTACAAACCCCCCATTGATAATTGACACTCGTGTCAAACCCTTTGATTTGTCATGTCTACATTCGGTAAAACCTTTAGCTACGGTTAGCTTTAACATTTTCGTGTGTAACCACTAATTTTCAGGAACCGCTCCCTTGGGACTCGACCCCAACCTTTGGTTGGGTTAATTTACTTTTGTACGATCGTAGACACTTGCATTGGAAGTTGTGTCTTGATTACGCAAACATCAAAATGGTGCCGCTGCTGGGGAGTGGTGTTATGTGCAAACTTTTGGTTAAGAGGAGCTTTGATTTTGGTAATCGTAGTTTACCAACTTAAATTTTAGTTTTGTTTTGTTGGTTGGTTTGTATCCAAACAGAGGAAGTGAGTATGGCGAGCTGTATTCGGGAGCTAATGGAGTTTCCTCCATTAGAGGTAATGATGTTCCGGGATCGTATCCTCACCTTCAAGCAATTGGAAAGTGAACGGATTCACAAGTCATTGGCAAGGTTTAATGAACTGATCACTCAATGCCCAACTCATGACATTCCCAACATAGCCCTCCTTGATTGTTTTTATAGAAGTCTTGGTCCCGGAAACAAGAGGTTGGTCGACCAACTCATTCCGGGAGGCATTGCAAAACAACCATATGTGATAGCTGCCCAACTGCTTAATCAAATGGCTGAAACACACCAAGAAGTAGAAACGGACTTCATGTTGGCCGCCCTAATGACTCAGATTGATGAGTTGGCCAAAAAGATGGTGAAGATTGAAGTCCAGTACAAGAGGAAGGATAAATACATCCCTCCTCATGAGCGAACAAATCCCAAGGACAACGAGGTTAAATTGAGGGCATGCTCTCAATCATTCTCCACAAGGTGACTGAGCAAGATAGAAAGCTGGAAGAAATGAAGGAAGACATTGAAGGGATGAAGCGATTGATTTGGTCTCATTCCAGAGCTTTCCAGCTGCTCGAGAACCTTATGGGTCATGCGTTGCCCGATCTACACTCGCAACAAAACAATGGGTTGCCTACTGATACTATGGCTAACCCCAAAAATGGAGTTTGATCGCTGACATGCATCGTGCCACAATGTTAACTAAGGCGATATTTGGGAGGCAACCTAAAACCTTTTTAAATGCTTTAACTTGTTTTAGAAATAATGGTGTGTTGATTGTGCAGGTTTAAATGCAGGAAGTGTTCAAAAAATGCAGATTGGCGAAAAAAAGGTTCAGTCAGTGTATCGCCAAAGAGGTCGGCATGCTCGACTCAACCCACTATTTGGCTCAACTCAAATTTAATTCAAAGCCTGTAAAACTCGGCGAGCTCAAGAAGCAGTTCGGCGTGTTGCCAACCTGTTCGGCGTTCACGATGAAGACCGCTGTTTGGACCCTCACTTTGATTGAAGGTCCTGTAAAACTCGGCAAGCCAAGTGACCACTCAGTGTGTTACTGAGTGGTCGGCCAGTGTGACTAACGTTGCCGAATGGACGCTAACTGGACGGTTTATAATGGCCAAAGGTCTCAGAATTTGAACTTCTTCACTTTCCCTCACTTTTCAACTTCACAAACTCTGTAACGACCCAGAAAATGATAGAGTGAAACTAGAGCCTCACATGTGAGTTTAGAGTCGAGAACCTAATGAAATGATTATATTTGAATTTGACCCAAAAAGTTCTTAAAAATGTGCTTCGAAAGTTACCGAAAACTTGTTTAGCTACTTAT
>JAJOOR010037362.1:0-15306 GCA_036250505.1 Solanum acaule | reverse complement strand
ACCTCCCTAGACTATTTAATACCGTATTTTAAACATATATATTTGTCCACGTGGACATAAAAAATAATGCAAAATTATAAATAGTAATGTGTCCACGTAGACACATATATACCTTTAAAATATACTATTAAATAGTTCAGGGGGTAAAAAATACGGAATTAAATAGTCTAGAGAGGTAATAGGTCCTTATGAAAGTTTAGTATCGCAACAGCAAATCCGACCAAAGTTGAGGTATTTTTCAGATCCTTATCCCTAATAATTAATGAGAACCTTCTTTAGATTTTAAGGAGCTATTTTTTATGAGCAGTGCTACTATATTTTTTTATTTTATGTCTTGTGACTGAATCATCATGTTTAAATAAGTGATAATATTTTAAATGTTTGATGATGAATTTTTGATGTATTTTGACATATTAACACCTTGAAAATCATATCTCACAAAAGAAAAAAAAATAAACTAAAGTGTTGAATTGTTGGTGGTTAAATGATGAATGTTGTCGTAATTGTTATTTTTCTCACATTTTCAATATATGTTATGTTTTTATTGAATTCAAATGGTCTCTCTGTCCCCTCCCCTGCTTTATTTATTTTGATTCAACGGTTTAAATGTCTTGTCCCCCTTTCTACTCCGAAGGATCTAGTTGAGCCGTCCCTAAAATTCATGAAACTGTTGATCTTATAAAAGTTTATATCACTGTCTTGTATGTATTCATGTTTGTTTGCATATTCACATTATCGTACCATTTAATGGATCACTAATCTTTATCTCCTTTTCTTTGTTATGTTTCATGTACAAACGGAGCGCTGGAGTTTCTACTTTGGAACTCGTTATTGGCCTAAGATATTAGGCCAACAACAATTAGGATCATCGCAACGCTCGGAGTCTCACAAATTAGGAGTCCAATGTTTTCATAGACTTTCTCCTTTCGAGTCTTAATTATATTGTTTTGATATGTTGGCAATCCTTTACTCTTAAGTTTTGATATATTGCTTGTCTTTTTATTTTGAAGATTATTTATGTGAGCTAATATTATTTGTTTATTAATTTAGTTGAAACACCTTTAGAACAAATGATACAAAAATATTTTTCTTAAAAAATGGGTTAGCATTTCTACTTATAACATTCTTTCAGGCCTTTTAAGTTGAAAAGAGGGGCTAGTTTAAAAGTTTTTCAAATTAAGTTTCAAAAGTGCTAAATTAATATTTATTTAGGCCTATTCATCGCTTAGGACCTCCAAATAAATTTGAAACTAGTTTAATATTTATCTTTAGACATACATATTTTTTAAAGAAAATAAGTAGGAAAGTAGGCTTATATATTTAACAAAATAAATATAACTATAGAATAAAGTCCCAATAATTGGCCTATTTTTTCATCACCCCTTTATAAAATATATTGTCTATTCTTACTTTTAAATGAAATATTTCTAAATCTCTAATCTCTTAACATGCTATTTCAATATTTTAAATATGTCAACAGGTTCAAAATATAAGGTACATACACATAAAGGTATAAACTCTATATTTTTCTCTACAAAACCTATTACTTTTATCTACTATCACTTTTATGAATGTTACTTATTTATTTTTATAATTTATAAATGCCTACACTTAAATATACATATTACTTTACGACATATAATCTATCGTCAATTTATCTATATATGTAAATAAATAATAAGTGTTCATATGTTTTAAACAAATTACATGTATATACTGCACTTTATAATAAACATATTTAAGATCACAAACTCTATATGATATTTTAACATCTAGTATCATTTATTTTTATTTTTTTAGAAAACTCCATTCTATATATTTTCATTCAAATTACATATCACATATTACTACATATTTACACCTAACTACTATCTTATTTTTCACGTCTTAATAAGACGACAATTTTTTGCAAATTCAACACATATATATATTTAGGATAATTTTATTATGGCACAACTATACATTTTTTACATATAAATTTATCATACATTTAAGTACATTTATTTTATTTATTTTACAACATGATAAAAATACTACTATTAAATCTATTTTATAAGACATATATATGTCGTACCTTGTATTTTACTCTTTTCTTAAACTATAACTAATTAACTTATCATTGATTTTTTGTAAACAAAATAAATAAACAAAATTTCCTAACTATTTTTTTCTAAATTGAGTTTAAGGACTGTCTTCGGATAGGCTCTGAGGGATGCTTAACACCTTCCCCTCGAGTAACCAAAACCCTTACTCAGAATCTCACTGGTTTTGCAAATCTAAACATAGTTTACTTTTACATAAAAAATGGTTTTCCTAATATTTTCCTTAAAATTTAGGTGGTGACTCTAAAACAAAACAAAACTTTTTTTTTCAAAAATCAGAGTGTCAGCCATATTATGTTGTGAACTGTTTCGGACAGTTCGAAATAGAGTGCGACAAGGTACATTTTTATTCTATCTATTCCTTTGTTTAGTAATGACATTGTGTTAAGTAAAACAAGTAAATTAATGACACAATTCTATATTGTGGAAAATCCCGGTTGATAAAGAGTTAAAAAACACAACATACGCCTCTGTAGGATTTATCTCAACTTCAATAAACTCTGAGCCTCAACAAAAGACTACAAACCTATGTGACCTAAGTAATTATAAACATCAATTCCTAAACTTCAACAATCAACCAAATCGTCGAACCTACATCAACTTATGAATTCCTATTATAACTCTTGCAATCCTAGGAACTAACTCTAATTTCTAAACTTAAACACAAACCTCTCAAGGTTTATGTTCCCTAGTCTTCCCAACTTCAAGCTATATTCCTACTTCAGTTTATATCTCACTTGATCTGGAAAGCATTAAAGATGCAACTCAATAAAATGTGATATAAGCATACTTGACTTAATAACTATAAAGTTTAAGACTATGAAACATGTTTTTCAATCTATTTTTCTTTCGTTGGATGAACTTGGATTTTCAGTCAGAACTCTCTCAAATATGAACCCCTTCTATTTGATTGTGTTATTGTAACACCCCAAAAATTTCTAAGCTAAGATCTGACTCATTCTTCATTTGTGTATAAGGTTGTATATGGTGATTCTTATATTTCTCTGAGGTGTTAGGTCAATTTTTTACTGTGGAATATATTTGGAGATGAACTAAGGTCACAAGAATCCCCTAGCATAAAGTTGGGTTAAAATCTTCCTTAATGATTGAGTTTTGATGTAAGATTAATCTGCTTAGGTCAACTTCAAACGATCCTGCCTCTCAGATTATAATGAATTAGGAAATCTATGACCTATCAATTAAGGGTCTATGAGTTTTCTTTCCAATGCTACAAAGTTTGCATCAATCAGAGTTCGGTATACAAAGTTATGCTCATTTTACTGGAACATGTCCGGGCTGAGAAATTCAGCGAGAATACCTGCCCATTTGATGACTCACCAAATGGTTTGGCGAATCGCCGAATTACCTCACCAAAATATTCCCAAAACCTTATATCTCTGAAAATTTTGGCGATCTAAATCCCCATTTAGCGATCCGCTGAATATTTCAGTGAGGGGACCTCCAGATAACCTATTTGGTCGACGGGATTAATTAAAAGGTCGTTTTCTTTGGTCTATTACATTCCCAGAAAGGTATTCTTGACCTTTTACCCTCAATTAACTTCCCTAAGTCCATCTTATTATCTAATATCGTTATTATGCGTATAGAAACTCTCAAAATCCCCAATTATCCTTCTTCCAAAGAGCAATAACTCCAAGAAAGGGATTTCTCCAATTTCCCAAGATCCAAAAGCTCCAACTTCAAGATTCTATTCAAGATACCTAAAGTTTTCAATCCAATATTTTTCTCCACGTTTCATCTTCAAAGATTTCTCTTCATGATTCCTCACTAAGGTATGTAAGGCTAATCATAGTGTTGGACTAAGTTCATCATCACACCTTACATCTAAATTCAGTCAGTAAAACTTCAATCCAATATTATACCCTCATTTTTCATGAAATTCTTGATATGAGTTGAGTTCTTATTCGGTATTCTAATTCTTGCTTATGAGATTGCAATATATTATGCATTGAGATTCTTGAGTGACTACACATGCTTGTGTTTCCCCATGAACCCTATTTATTGAGTTTTTGCTAAAAGCCTTCAAACCAATATTTTCCTTACATTGTCTTTGCAAATTAAAGTGAGTCCAATAGAAAGTTTAAAGCATTATTTCGAGAAGAATCTAACAGGGACTTAAATGATCCCAAATATATTGTGTTTACATAGAGAAAGAGAGTACCATTTTCATAAAAGTATAAAGAGTTTTTAGACAGATTTAGTATAGTTCAGCTACCTCTTAAAGAGGTCCTATTGAGTAATTATCTCAACCAATTATATTTTTGGGAGTAATATTGAGCACCGATTTGAAAGAGAGTTCAAATAACTCATAGCCCCCATAAACTACGTCACCGACATAGGATAAGATCGTACCAATATTCGGGTGACTCCTCACTGCCTCTGAGAATGCCTATTAGAGGGATTCATGAGTTAAAGTTGAATCTCATACCCCAGCAAGGCATAGGGCAGCTCTGGCAACGTGGGTAAGACGTTGTATCATCATGAGGCTCATAGTGATGGTTCTCGGTTAGAGAAATTTCCCAGTAAAGTAAAGTATATATATATATATATATATATATATATATATATATATATCGGTTTAGTATTTGTTATCATTGCATGTTATATTGTAAAGCTTAAATGATTTTACTTCATGTTCAGGCTTCACTTTCAATCAGGTTGCTTTCAGTTCTTCACAGTTCATTTATTCAGTTCAGGCTTCACTTTCAATCTTATTACATACCGTACATTCTATATATTGATGACATTTGGCGTTGCATTGTTTTATGATGAAGTTTTCAAGTACTTGATAGCAGACGTATAGTAATATCTCTTTCCATCAACAGTCAGTGAGACCTCCTCACTTTCGAAGCACTCCAATTTAGTTAGTTCAGTTTATTTGATTTTTCAATCATTGTTAGTTGAATAGTCAAGTAGCCATGTGTCTTGTCTAGGCACGTATCTTCAGTCAGTAGAGGCTTCATAAATAGACAAAGTTAGTGAATCAGTTCAGTCTAGAGTATTCATATGTTTTAAACATTTTATTATTAGTATTCAAATTTATTTCAAACTTTTGCATGACATATGTTTAAATGATTTTAAATGTCCATCTTTTAAGACTTTCACATGTATGTATAGTTTTCCGCTCAGTAGTCAGTCAGTCCAAGGTTTGCTTGGAAAAAGCAATGGTTTTGAGTGTTGGCCACGCCCAGGGCCTAGGCTCGGGGCATGACAATTATGCTTGTAACTCTCTGTGTAATTGCACAAGTCAATCTGAAATCCTTGCTATATTTATAGAAGATGTCCTTCCTTCTAAGGATTCCTTTTACTTTTAGAATTGCATTTGCGACCCTTCCTTGATAGTTTTTTCCATGTAAGAATCCTCCAAGAAAGGCAAATATATGACTGGACTCTTGTCATAAACGCGCTCCATCCACCGCCTTAATACTTTTGCTTCGTGTGGTTGACCTACTCCTTATCCCACTCGGACTCGGTCTGATACGAACGTGTCATCACAACCTGTTTCTTTCATCTGTTTCCCTATTACTCTAACTTTATAGTTAAGAGCTTCCTACTTTTAGCATAACTTGATCATAGTTCATGAAAAAAATTATAATTGGAAGAGATACCATCAATTCAGAGGGGATAAAGCAAAGGACCCTACATTTTTTCTCCTTTTTCTTATTGGAATAGAGACTGACAATAGACTCGTAGAAGATGGTGCAACGAAAAGTGGATTTGAGATTGGACATGGAAGAATAGGAAATATAGTTTGGGTTGAAACCATGATGTATAAATATTCGCAACTTGGAGCCTGTTCGGGTAAGATTATGCACTTGCTTTAAACCCAAAATAACAAAACTAAGCCAAAAGTCATAAGTTAAAAAATTAAATAGACTCTTAAACTTTGAGCGACTCTTAAATAAAATAGACTCTCAAACTTTGAATCCAAGATTTGAGAGGATGACGGCCAACGGAAGTGGTGATGGAGATGGAGTTAGTAGAAGGTGACGACGAGATTCTGATGTTGAACAGAACATTGGGTTTGCGGTACAGATGAAAATGGAGATGAGGAAGATAAAGAGATTAACCATGGACGCCATTGATAAATTCTTGAAAAAGCTCAATGGGTAAAAGAAGAAGAAGACAAGATTTCCAATATTCTATTTGTTTTTTAAAAAAAATCACCAATGTATTTCCATTGCTATTGAACTTGCTTCTTTTCTTTTGAAAAAATAAATAAATTAAGTTTTTTATAAATTGTTTATGTAAAAGAAAAATGATAGGTCCTGCAAATGGATTTTAGAGATAAGTTCTTTTGAAATATGAGATTTGAAATCTTGAAAATAAGGAAGGGTAGGGTGTTCCTGGTTTATTTCATTTTCCTAATTTATTGGTTTATTTCTACTTGCATCGATGAAATAAAAACTTTTCTATAATCTCTTAAACCTTTCTATTGTCTATATAATCTAAAACTTTCAAAAGCAAATCAGACTTGATATATTTCAGCTTAAAAAAATCTTTTCTATTACTTCTTCATTTGTTTGTGTTGTTAAAGCTATGATGGGAATACGAATTCCATATCACGCTTCTACTTACCTAATGTATATTATTGTTGCAAATTCATTCATCTCTGACATATGCCACAAAACTAAACAAATAACGATATAATTAAGTTATATATACTAACAACCAAATATATCAGTATCTATAACTTAATTATATTGTTATTTGTTTTGCTTTGTGGCAGATGCTGGTGATGGATGGATTTGCAACAACAATATGCATTAGGCAAATAGAGGCGCGATGATATGGATTCCGAATTCCCATCATGGCTTTAACAATACATACAAATGAGAAAGTGATAGATCAGATTTTGTAAGTTGAAATAGATGTTTATTTACCAAAACCCGTCAAGTTTGATTTGCTTTTGGAAGCTATAGATTATACATAGTATAGAAAGGTTTAAGAGATTATAGGAAAGTCTTTATTTCATCGAGTCAAGCGGAAATAAACCAATAAATTAGGAAAAGGAAAGCTGTTTCAATTGATATTTTTATATTATCTCTAGAAATTATACAATACATATTTGTTACCACTACATTAAAAATTTCACTTATATATGTTAAAAGTAAAATATTATTATTACAAAGAATTAATTTCTATTTTATTTATTTAAAATAATTTTCCAACGAAAAATATTTAATTAAAATAATAATATGAAAAAAGATACCATAATACTTATAATTAGGAAAACAGCTAATTAAGAATACTATGTTTTAATAAATACTTCATCAATTGTGTTAATTGTCTATATTCTCTTGTACATATTCATTATTTTCTATTTATGTTGATGTAACGCTTATCCGGATGAAGACAAACTTCATATTTATTTGAAAATTAGTGAACCTTGCCGCGCGTTATAATAGCTTATTAAATTCACCAAAATAACTTATTAGAATAGTTGAGTGCTTAAAATATTCTAAAGTTTTTTTTGCAGTGTTATTCAAATGACACTTTGTATAACTTTTAAATTTCGTTTTCATTATTTAGCATAACTTTTAAATTCCGTGTTATAAAAAGGGGAAATAAAATAAAAAATAAATTACATACCTTCTAAAATTTTCTCTTTGTAGCTGCTAAAAAAATTATCCTCAAACCTGAAATTTCGCATTTCAGAAATATTATAATTAATTCTTCAAGAGTAACCTTTACAAAAGTCAAAGAAAAAACTATCTACCTATATTGAGGCTTAAAGAGATCCAAAAAATGTGATGTTGTAGCCATCACCTAATTAACTTTATGCTTCTTCATGAAAATGAGTACATGTTTTTGGATAGTTGAAGAAGTAGTGAAAAAGAGTACATGTTGGACAATCTTAGAGATGCTTTAGAAGAAAAAAATGCAATGTCATAAAATTGCACATAAAACAATGAGAGTCATTACAAACATAAAAGGTTTGGGAATCATGAGTATTAATACTAATTAATTAAGTGTAGAAGTTTGGAAAAATGAAGAGGTGTAAGTTATATAGATGACTTTTTAAAATAATTTAATAATAATAATTTAGAAAATGAAATAAAAGGGGGAAAAGGGAGAAAAAAATAAATATGATTCTTGATCAAAGAGGCATGCCGCTTATCTCTTCTATATTCAACTTTATTATTATTATTATTATTATTATTAATTATTATATATATATAGAGAGAGAGAGAGAGAATTGGAATCAATTAATTTACTCAAAAAATTATTACATGTATGAAATATTATAATATGTCTTTTATTAATCACAAAAAAGGAAATTTACAATAAAATTTAGTTCCAATCATTTCAATGAAAATACATTATTATACATGAAAATTTACTTACACACTTAAATATACTACTACTAGCAAACTAATACACTAAGAATTTTATCAATAATATTCTTTTATAAACAAAATTCATATATAAATAAAAATAATTCTCTTATCTCAATAATATACATAAAGAAGAGGAATGTTATGTCATCCATCCAGAGTTATACCCCAAAAAAGAGATAGAAGAGGAGGGAAAAGAGAAGGAGAGAAGAGAGGAAATAAGGAGGGGGAGTAGACACATAAATCTTTCAAGACAGAGGAACAACAAAAGAATAAAGATCAAGAGGAATCCAAAGAGCATAAGAACAAGAAGGGAGGGGTTTGGAGAGAATAAGGTAGGGTTAGCACTGAAAATAAGTTTGGGGCTTTGAAGGATTAGATGTTTTCTCAATGATCTTTTCTCATCCTTAAGTTGATCTCTTGTCCTCTACTGACCCACCCCAATCAGCATTACTATAGATTTCAACTCTCTCATGGCCATGATTAGTATAGATCTTACCTTTGCTAAGATAACCTTTGAGGTACTTGAAGATCTTGTATACTACATGTAGGTATGCTTGACAAATAAAGGGGAGTCACAGGGAGAGCAACAAAAAAGAAAGGGAAAGTCAATACAAAAAATGGGTAGAAGAAGTGTTTACGGGAAAAAACAACTTGACAAGGGGGTGTGGGTCGGAGAATAAATAGGGGGAAGATATAAGGGCAAAGAGTAAGGAGATAGAGAACATTGCTAGCTTGAGTGAATCAAATTCTATTAAAAAAAAGACAAGGTAATTGAGGGGGTAAATAGAATGAAGGGGAAGAGGAATCTGGTTCTAAACATGGGGAAACATATGGTTATCAGATCGATAGCATTTTTTATTTGGATGAGCTTACAGATGAGGAGAAACAAAGGAGGAGAGAGAGGGAGGATGATGAATAAATTGAAGGTAATCTAGACAGAGCAACAAAGGATAGAGATTTATCGCCAAGGCAGATAAGGCTTTATGACAGTGGAGCCAAGAGAGGTAAGTCAAGTCAATTGTCACTTCCTTTGCAAATGGAAACAAGATTTGACAATGACATTATTTTTAGTAGTTATCGGTGGAGTGAAAAAGAATTTCAAACGCAAATAAGTCAAACATTCCAATACTAAAGATCAAGGAAAGAAAGATCAAATTTCAATAGCTATAAACATGAGCATGCATTAATACAAAATCATTTTCAACAACAGACCTCACAACTATGATATTTACTAAAAATGTTTTTGACGTTATAAGACTTACATAGTTGTGAACATTAAGCTACTTTTTTTAGACTATGACTATTTACAAAAAGTTTCTCTAGCAAAAGGCGAGGGTCTTGGGGTCAGATGGAGAGTTACAGATCTAGGGTTGGAAAGTAACTCCACAGTGAAGTAAGTCAGGAGTGTTTGTATATCTACACTTATGCTTAAAGTATAAAAAGGAAATCAGAGAGGAAGAAAATAGGGAAAAGAGGCAAAAAAAAAAAAAAGAAGGCCACTTACAGAGAGTTGCAAGCTCAACCACAAGACTAGGTGCCTCTATCGAAATCACTTCTTGGATCCATTGTTCCACCAAGATATGTCTCTACAGAAGAAAAAAATGAGGAAGTTAGAAAACAAATGGAGAAGGAAAAGAGCAAGCTAAAAAAATTCTTACATCTGGATGTTGAGAAACATGGTTAACATGGCAAACAAGAGGAAGGTGTTGATGATTGTACAACAAAAGGAAGATGAAGGTTGGATTCAATACAGCTCCAAGCGGCAATATGGGGAGAAAGAAAAGGAGCTCAAATTTGGAAAACCTATCTTCTAGGGTTTTGATATAGAAGTTGGTTGTTCCATTTAATGGACTGGGCCAAAAAACTTCTCGTTGTTTTGGGCTGATCCAATTTTTGGATTGGTCTTGTTTTGTACAGATTTATTTAAAATGAATAAAAAGAGCTACAACCTCCATTATTTAATTAAAAAACATGTAACAATATACGTGTTTCAAAAGCAATTATTTGAATTATTAATTGCTCAAAAATGTACAAAGATGAGTTTTCACGAAGATAGATCTGAATTTTGAAATAATTTGATGTCATCTACTAAACCTTTCATTAATTTTGTGTGAGTGTGTGTATATAGCAAAACCACCAAATTTATGTTCTTTTAAGAGTTTAATGTCATACTAAATACGGAAGAAAGCATTTCACAAATGAAGGATACATTGGAAAGGTTTCTTTAAAGAAGAGAGAAAAAATACTTACCCAAAAAAGTATTTGCCGACTTCTAACATATGAGGATTAGAACAACATTATGTCCACCAACATATATTCGCCCATTGTTCTAGCCTCCATAAGCTAGTTCAGAGAATTCGTGACCTTTTCTCTTCCATTCTTCCCAATTTTTTACCCCTTAATTTCCTATTGTATTCATGTCATTAATTGGTTTATGGATGATCGTGATCTTGTATTGAGTATTTAATCGATACAAATTTTTAAATTCTTCTTATTTTTATGGCAAAGAAGAGAATGTTGGTTAATGAATATATAATGGTGGACACATTATTGGTGAATGGAGTGTAAAACATTAAAGTACTATTGTGGAACTTCTAATTGCCCTTTATGTAGTTAAAATATTATTATTTAATTAGATTTTGATTTGTCGTAGGGGGGATACTATATTTCCTTGAAGGGGCATCTCGAATATTCCGCAAGTTCATGAAATATTCATAAAGAGATCAAATTCAATTCATCCTATTTCGAAAAATACGTCACCAATGGCCCTTAAATCATGGAGAAATCTTAAGAGAGAGGAACAAATTTGTACCCACAATGTTCATCAATAAAACTATGTGTCTTCATATTTTATTTCTGATTGCAATTTATTTTCTATAACCTTTAAAATTTGTTGCAAACAAATTGGCACGCCCAATGGGACCAAATCTGCCCTTCATCTCTTTTCTCACAAATCAGATCTACAAATTTGAAGTCATAAAACTGCAAAGATAGAAGCTCTATTTCTATGGGTACTTCAAGTCTCGTCTTTAAATTTCATCAAGTCTACACTTCGACAAGCCTTGAAGTATGGGGCATTTGTAGACATCAAAACCTTATAATTAAGACTCTACAAGAGGAGTTCTATTTCAGTTAGGGTTCTTAGAGGCTACCTACCCTAAACCCTAGTTCATGTTTATATAAATGGTAATATATTCCATTGAAGTGAAATCTTGAATATTCCATAAAATCTTAGGATATTCATAAAGAGATCAAAATATGCTAGACCCTTCTTGATAGAATACTTCAAGAAGATTCACAAATTCTTTCATAGAGATAAAGTCTGAATCATCCTAGTTTGAGAAATACATCACTAACGATCCTCAAATTATGGAGATCAAGTCTAAATCATCTTAGTTCGAGAAATACGCCACTAACGGCCATCAAATTATGAAACATCCTAGTTCAAAAATATTCTATTAACGACCTTTGAATCTCAGAGAAAATTCGGAGAGAAGAATCAAGGGAACAAACATAATTGTACCCATATTATTTTATCAATAATATTCTTGTTTCTTCAGATTTTATTTATAGTTGATTTATTTTCCATTATTTAAAATATGTTTCAAACCCATCAATTCCTAAATGTCAACTATCAACCAGATCGCCAAACCTACTTCAAGATATGAATTTTGATTATAAGTTTTGCAATCGTAGGAACTAACTCTAATTTCTAAACTTTAACACAAACCTCTCAAATTTTATGCTCCCAAGTCTTCCCAACTTGAAGACTATGTTCCTATTCTAGTTTAGACCTCACTAGATCTAGAAAGCATTAAAGACACATAGGAATTTTCTTTTGAGGATTCCATTTGCGACCCTTCCTTGATATTTCTTTCCACATAGGAATCCGGGCATCTCCAACCCTACACTCTATTTTACTCTCCAAATATAGAGTTTTCTATTTTTTCAGACAACCAACTCCAATCAAATTCTCTATTTTACTCTCTAAAAAAAAAACTTCCTCTTTCTCCTCAATATTATATTATTATTTTCTATTTCTATTTCATTCTCTTATTTCATAATATAAATCCGTTCTTCTTCTTTTTTTCAAAATAAGCACCCTATATAATTTTCATGTAATATTAAATTGTTATTTTTTTAAATTCTTTATTTAATATACAATTATATTTTATTGAATTTTAAAGAACAACTACGAAAAATTGAAAAAAGAAATCAACAAGCACATCCGCAATCACAAACACAACAATTCTCTAGATCATACACTATCTTTTTTTCGAATATTGTTAAATTTGAAAACGACCTACCGGATTACTAAATTATTTTTGTGATTTTAAAAATCATTATGTTATGTATTGTATTGTTATCTTGTATTTAAATTATTATGTCATGTATTGTCTTTTTAAATTAAAATTTTCATTTTATCATTTAAATTTTGTGCAATCTTCATAGTGAAAATCAATAATAATATCAAATTATCTCTTAGAGTGACGAAAATTGAAAAAATATATTTAAAATATTGTTAATTCGGAATGAAAGTAGTATATATTAAATAATATATTTTTAAAGTGTTGTAGTATATTTTTAAAAAATTACGAATATTAGAAATTTATTTAATAGCCTTATATGAAAAATAATATGTTAGTTACAAATAATAGAAATAATATTAAAATAATGAAAAAGTGAAATAGAGTGGTTGGAGACTCAATTCTCTATTTTACTCTCCAAATATAGAGAATGAAGAGCAAAATAGAGTGGGGTTGGAGATGGTCAAGAAAGGAAAATGTATGCAATTGGACTCTTGTAAGAAACGTGCTCCATCCACCGCCTTAATACTTTTGATTTGTGTTGTTGATGTTCTCCTATCATACTCGGACTCGGTCTAATAAGAATATGCCATCGCAACATGTTCCTTTCATTTGTCCCCTATGTGTCAATCATCAAAATCGTTCTCAATCTAACACAAACTTTATAGTTAAGAGCTTCCTACATTTAGCATAACATGATAATAGTTCATGAAACAAATAGTTATTATTGGGAGAGAGACCGTCAATTCAAAGGGGATAAAGCAAAGGGGCCCTGTATTTTTCTCCTTTTTCTTATTGGAATAGAGACCGTAGAAGATGGTGGAACGAAAAGTGGATTTGAGATTGGCCATGGAAGAATAGGAAATATGGTCACATCCTATCTATTGTTCACTAATGATACTACCATAGGTTAGAGTATTTAAATTATAGTTTGGCTTAAAACTATGTCTATGTGATGTATAAATATTTGAAACTTGGAGCTTGTTTGGTTAAAGATTATACCGTTGTTTTAAACCCAAAATAACATAACTAAGTCATAAGTCATAAGTTAGAAAACTAAATAGGCTCTTAAATTTAGAGGCTCTTAGAGGTCGTTTGGTAGAGTGTATTAGGAAAAATAACGCATGCATTAGCATTGTGTATTACTAGTACCTTGTTTGGTGCTCTTTTCCAACCTATGTATAACTAATGACACTCTATTGTGTATTAAGGTATGTATTGCTAATACCATGGATT
This sequence comes from Solanum acaule, assembly GCA_036250505.1. Lineage (NCBI taxonomy): Eukaryota > Viridiplantae > Streptophyta > Magnoliopsida > Solanales > Solanaceae > Solanum > Solanum acaule. Next base: position 1,299 of record JAJOOR010037362.1, on the reverse strand, counting down.
TCTAGGTATTAGCAATGCAATGGTTCTAATGCATGCATTAGATTAACTAATGACAAAACTACCCTCTAATAATAATAATAATAATAATAATTTTAATAATAATAATTTTTGTAAAAGAATGTGGGGGTATTTTTGTAAATAAATATTTTTTTAATAGTCTTTATACAAGGCTTGCTATTTCCAATACATCAAATCAAACAATGTATAAGAAATAATGCAAGCATAACTAATGCAAGCATTACTAATACATCATATTCAGCATTATTCTTATACACTCTACCAAACGACCCCTTAAATTGGTTTACTCTACTCAACAAAGCTTAGACGTATGAGAAGAGATTGCCTAGTTTTTTTTTAAATAGTTTTGAATCTTGATCTCCCATAGTTTCATTTTAACAGATAAATTGTCGGTAATTTGTAATTTCCTCTCTCCTTCCAGAAATTTTCTCAAAAGCAAATAGAGCAATTTTTTAGAGCTCATTATTTTCTTTTTAAATTTTAAGCCAACAAGCTCACCTTCCCCTAAATCCCAAGATATCTTCTAATTTTAAGCCAACAAGCTCACCTTCCACCAAAACCCCTAAAACCCAAAATCTGAACTCAAAAGTTAAGAAGGCTATTTATTAGCCAATTTCAGCTGCATGGATCGGTTAAAATAGCTTACTTAATTATAGAGTAGTGTACATTGATTTCTCTAATGAATAACATATAGTAATATCTTTGAATGCTTCAATAAGCCTTTTTTTTTGTCGGATATAGCATTAGGGGTGTTCACGGTTTGGATAAAAACCGATCCAAACCGAAAAACCAAACCAAACCGATAAAATAAAACCGATTTTATTTGGGTTTGGTTTGGTTTGGTTTTAGATTTTTGAAAATCGATAGTAATTGGTTTGGTTATGGTTTTATTCGAAAAAAACCGAAGAAATAATCGAATCGAACCGATGAATTATATACATATATTTTATTAATATACATACTTAATATATTATTTTTATAAACAATTTTAAAGATCTTATACATATTTTCATTAAAATTTCTTTATAATTTACTTATTGAAAGCAAAAATGCCCAAGATGAAACATTTATCTTATTGATTTCATGTATATGAGTGTCTATGACAATTCTTTATGGGACTGAAAATGTTATTGTCTCTTCCTTCTAGGCCAATATAGTGAATTTTAAAGCTTTATTGATAGTAAATTTAGTGATCGAAAGTTCAGTAATTTAAGTCATTCTAACTATTTTTCATTTTGAATGGATTGTTGTCACTTTTTTCACATTTTAAATGAATTGTTT
>JAJOOR010037361.1:0-14073 GCA_036250505.1 Solanum acaule | reverse complement strand
CAAAGACATCATCCATGACATCAACAAGCCTATTTTTTTCTCTATAAATAGGGAGCTTAGACATTAGTTGAAACACACCTTGAAGCATATGAAAATATTTCATTGTTTTCTTTCTTTGTCTTTCCATTAAGAGTAATTTTGTAGGAGAGTTTGTGTTGGGAAACACTTGTGTGAACCCTTTGTTGGAGTGATCTTGTGTATTTGGGATTAATTAGAGTATTTACTCTAATTATATACTCTCTTTTGTACTCTTGTTGATATAGTGATATTGCTCCTCTCCGCTTGTGGACGTAGGTCTATTGACCAAACCACGTTAAATTTGTGCCTTCTTTAATTGCTTTACTTTCGTTATTATCAACTTACTATTGTCTTTGTTATTGTCATTACAACATTGTTTGGCCAAATTCCGCACTACCCGAGTTCTCGATCCTAACAGATACAAGAAACGTCTTCAGAAATCTTAGGTGCATTCTAAGAGTTCTGATTTGATCCTTGGCATTACCATTCAATTCACTGTAATCTTCTAGCCAATCCAAACGCTTCAAGGTATCTTCGATGCTGGTATTTTGACTCATTTCTTAGTCACTGGGAATTGGGATATGTACTAACTTCTCTTGCTTTTGCTCTTTGTTCTCTTTTTACTAAATTCCTTCTCACAAGTCACTGGCCATAATTGTTTTGTCCGGGTAGGTTAGATCTAGGGTGTGTTTGGTATGAAGGCGGAAAATGTTTTCCAATTTTCTCATGTTGGGTTTCTCCAGTAACATGCGTATTTGGAAGTTTGTAATGATATTTTTTAGAAAGGAATATGGAGATATGAGATTTATTAATTGGAAAAAGTTTAAAATATGCCATCAAACTTTGACAAAAGCTCATTTATGTCATCTGTTAAAAATTTCGCTTCATTCTTGTTTGAGAAAATGCTCATCCATGCCATTATTCTTTTACTCCAATTTTGCAAAACCATTTTTTACCTCAACAAGACCACAAACAACTTTTAATACTTTTCAATTGGGGTTTTGGATCATCTGTACTCTTCAATGCTTCATGTGTTCTTGAGGGTGAATAAGCAAGAAGAGTACAGTTGATCCAAAACCCCAATGGAAAAGTGTTAAAAGTTGTTTGGGGTCTTGTTGAGGTAAAAAATGGTTTTGCAAAACCGGAATTAAAAGATAATGACATGAATAAAGCTTTTTTTAAAAAAATTTATTGCATATTTGAATCTTTTCCCTTTATTAATTAAAATATTTGTTTATGAACTATGATTTGCTCATTTGGTTAAAAAAATGTATGAGTTGGACCACTATAGCTAATAAACCCAGTTTTTGATCTATCCAACATTTAGAGAGAGAATTAACTAAAGTAAGAGAGAGAGAAAGCGTAGTGTTGACGAATTCATTGAGAGATCTGTGATGGAATACACCTCTGTTGATGACGCCTTGAATCATCTGGTCCGCCTCCAGAGCACCAGTGGCCTGACTTTGTCGACGAAATCCCATCTCCAGGAGCTTAAACTGGAGCTGGAATTCCTGAGAACTTTTCTCAGCTGCCTGGATTACAGCAACTTGGAAGATCTCTTAAAAGAGATTGAAAAGGTGTCCAGATATGCAGGCAGATGCCTACAATCCATTCGTTCCAAACAGATCGAAGACATAGCCAAATACGTTAATAAGTTGGCTCCTATAGTAAAAAAGGAAATAGCAACTCTCAAGCCAAAGATCATTGATGCAGTCTCTGAGTCTCCTGCTCCTATGCTGGTGATAGAATTTATCGACTCTCTTGTTGAGAATCTGATCAGCTATCAGAGCCAATCCTCTCTTCCTGCAGGGAAAGAACTCGGAGAACTTGAAACTAAGCTAAGGTTTTGAGAAACTTTCTCAAATTTGCAGATACACGATGTACCGAGCGTGAGAAGCTCAAACATCTCTTTACTCATGCTGAAGAGGTAGCTCTTGAAGCTGCATGTCTTTCTTTCATGTGTTCTTCGGACATGAACAAGCTTGCTCAACTACAGCGAAAAATCAAGCCTGACAAACCGGAGATCAGAGGGGTTTATGTGGGTGTTGTCCAAGCATTGAAGCCGCTAGCAACTGAGACTCAAATTTCAGATGTGGATCTAGCAAGCTTCATACAGACTCTCCAAGATCATGTGAAAGAGGTACTAAGAAACCCACCAAAATGGATGGCTTCGTTGAAGGCCAATATTGAAGCTCTCCGTGAGGATCTCACGTTCCTCAGCTCCTATGTCAAGCAGGGGCGGAGCTACCCTTGCCCGAGGGGTGTCAAGCGACACCCCTTCATCGGAAAATTACGTTGTATAGGTAAGTCAAATTCTGATTTTATACCTATATATATTAGAATTGACACTCCTGAACCAAGTTGAAGTGTTGGTTCAGCGGTTCAGGGGCTACCAAGTTCCGCCTTGTCATTGACCTAGGCGTTGGGAGTTCGAACCTTGCTGAAGCCTATTTTGTTTTAAAGGCTTTCAGCGTTTTTTTTTAACTTTTTAGACAACTTGTGTGCATACTACTTTATATTTTGACACCCCTCAATCTAAATCCTGGCTCCGCCACTGATGTCAAGGACCCTCCGATGGGGTTCAATGAGAATGGGAAGTGGAACGACCTGATAAATGTTTCACTTAAAGATCTTCAAGGAAAACTGGGGAACTGGGGTTCTTTTGATGCAAATCCCCTGAGGCACAATACTGAACTTTCGAAATTGAAAGGCCAGTTGACCCGTATTGAAGATGTGGCTATTAAAGTTGGTTGTGCCATCTTTTCATACAAAAATGTGGATGATATTCAGCCTGTGGAAGTAAAAATTGCAGTTGATGATTTAGTCGAAAAGATAAAGCAGATTAAGGAAGAGGTCCAAGTTCCTTTGTTCACACTGCCTGATATTAATGTCTCAAGGTTAGATGACCTGGGGTTTATCAGATCTCTCTTAAGAAACCTGACGGAGCTACTCAACAGGCAGGCAGGTCCAATCACTTCCCTGAAGCATCAAGTTCAGGTAACATTTGACAACCTAGAGCCCCTAAGTGTTTTTCTGACCAATCATGAAGAGAGGCGCCATAAGAATGAGGCACTGAAAAAAATTGCAACTGATATACTATTTGTTGCACACCGAGCTGAATATGTCATTGATTCATTATTAGTCAGAGATGGACCTGTATGGTACCATTTGCTTTGTGTTTCTGATATCACTGGAGAGATGAAGAGAATCAGGAGGGAGGTTGAGGGGTTTAAAGACGAGAAAATCTCTGATGCCAAGACAGAGAACTTAGGTGTAGAGGAAGACAGAGACACACCAACGACAGTAGATTCTAAGCCAACAGATGTGGCCAATGAACTAGTCGTGGGATTAGAGTATGATATAGGCTATTTGAGACGGCATCTGACTAGACGATCAAAGGAGTTGAGTGTTATAGCTTTTGTTGGCATGCCTGGAATTGGAAAGACAACTCTAGCTAAAATAGTCTACAATGATCCCAGCACTATCAACCACTTTGATATTCGTGCATTTCTTCATATATCCCAAAAATATGAGAGTCGGCAATTACTAATTCAGATTTTACGTGAAATCACCGGACAGAATGACACATTTGATAAAAGGAGCTTTTCTGATTTGTCTGAACTGCTGCACAGGATTCTAAATTGGAGGAGGTTCCTCATTTTGATGGACGATGTATGGGATGTTGAAGCATGGAACGGTTTGAGTGCATCCTTTTCTAATGGTAACTATGGAAGTACGATTCTCTTGACAACTAGATCAGATAGTGGCTAAGAATATTGATGTTAGAGGCGGAACACTCCTCATACATCGTGTTCAATGTCTTACATCACATAACGTCTTGGAATTATTGGCAAAGAAGATATTTCAAGAAGAACATGTTCCTCTACAACTCGAAACAGTCGCGATGAAAATAGCCAAGAAAGCGCATGGCCCACCTCTTCTCATAGGTATGATTGCTGGTATGCTTGCTAAAGAGAAAACAGTTGAGTTTTGGGAACAAGCGCTGGAAAATCTCCAGCATAGTGAGAATCAAAGTGTTTCCAGAGTTATTGAAATGAGTTACGAGAATTTACCAGATTGTCTGAGGCCATGCTTTCTCTATTTTGGAGCATTACCACCGGAGGCTGAAATTCCAACATCCAAGTGTTAGGGTTTTGCCCTGATTTTCTTACCATAATTTAAGATTTATTTTTCCTTAAAGAAAAGACAAAACATTACCATAAATGTTTTTACTTTTCTTGAAAGGAAAATATAATATTATTTTATATTTGGTTTATTCTCTCCTTTTAGGACTCTTTTTCTAGTAAGTAAAGGTTTTAGGACTCCTTTTCTAGTAGGAAAGGTTTTAGGACTCTATAAATATAGGTTTGTTTCTTCTAACACAATAACAATAACATCCACAATGTAGTCATTTAGAGACTTTTGTTTATAGGGAGATTTATTCTCTCTAAAGTTTCAATGTTTTTCTTTATATTAGTTTTGATATAATAATATTTTGATTTTTAGTATAAGTTTTTATTATCTAATTTATCAACTATATGATTTGCAAATTGTAAACTTCCGCATGACGCCCTAATCACCCCTTCAGAACCCAACACCAAGTTGATCAGGTTGTGGATTGCAGAAGGATTTATACAACAAACTGAAGGAAAGAGCTTAGAGGATGTGGCAATGGATTACCTAATGCTCCTAATTGAGAGGAATCTTATTATGGTGGCTAGAAAGAGCTCATGTGGTTGGGTGAAATCATGTTACATCCATGATCTGATACAGGATTTTTGTTTAGCTGAAGGCAAACTCAAAAAATTTTATCAGCTGATGGGAAGTTATAGCAGAGTCTCAACTCCCCTGGATGGTTTTAAGTGCGAGCATCGCTGGCTGTTTATTTCTTCTTTTTGGGACGATCACAATACATCAAGAGTTTCTGGACCACTTGTCCGAAGCCTGGTGCTAAATGGCGGTACTTCAGAATTTTCCATGTTTGCTTGTGATGTCTCATCTCTGTCTCAGAACTTTAAACTTGTAAGAGTTTTGGATTTAGCATGTATAAATGTCGGCAACACTTTTCCTGCTGGTCTAGAAAAGATGACTCTGTTGAGGTACTTGGCAATCAGAGGAGAAATGAACGACATCCCGTCTTCAATTGGCAGCCTCCAGCAATTGGAAACTTTTGTTACAATAGGATTAAGTGGAGAAATTGCAATACCTGATGCTATTTGGAGTCTGACAAATTTGAGGCATTTGCATATAACTGATCGTGCTTCTTTTGGCGCCCCTGACAACAGAAGAAAATTTTCAGACAAGTTGCCAAATCTGAGAACAATGTCGACCCCTTCTCTGAGTTATGGGGAAGATTCGGAGGAGATAGTTAGCAAGTCTTGAGAAACTGAAATGCATCACTTTGGAATCATGGGACACTTATACCAAAAAGAACATGTTTCCCAGACTGGACTTTCTACATCAACTTGTCTCTCTCAATTTGTTTTACTATGGTAGAGTACGAAAGACGTGTGAGTTCAATTTCCCTTCAAACCTCAGAAAGTTGACCCTATCACGGTTTTGTCTGCATGGGGTCAAATATCAATTATTGGGGAACTTCCCAATCTTGAGGTCCTGAAATTACTGAATAAAGCCTTTGAGGGTAGTCGATGGGTGGTACGAGATGTTCAGTTTCTCACTCTTAAGTTGTTGATATTAGATACACTAGACCTGGAGGAATGGCGTTTTCCCAATGAGGCATTGCCCTGCCTTAAGCGACTGGAGTTGCAGAAATGTAAGAAACTAAAGAAGATCCCATCTATTATTGGTGACATTCCAACACTAATAAAGATTGAGGTGAAATGGTGCAACCAATCCATTGAAGAGTTAGCCCTGAACATTCAGAATGAACAAGAAGATAATGGAAATTACTTGTTCAAGGTCATCATCCATAAGGCAGATAACCGCGCTGTCACTGCAAACTAAAAGAAAATGCCTAGTTTATTTTGAGCATCCCGAAAGAAAAAAAATTTGAGCTTGTGTTTAGGCCTGTAATGATCAATACTTCTCCCCATCTTTTTGTTAGTTGCTATGTTTTAGGATTGCAGTCTTTTATTTATTTACTGCAGTAAATTAGCTTTAGTTTTCCTCAAATAACTTCTTTACCTATTCTCTCGGAGTTCGTTTATCTTCAGCAGATGTGTTGCTGATTTTTAGGACCATGAAGTTAGTTCTTTATTATAAGTGTTAGTCTTAAGCAGTGAAAAAAAAAATGACTGCATTTTTCAAATAAAGTTGTCTCTTCTTTCTTGTTCTTTATTGCTTTATAGTTCTTATCTTTCATTATTTATAAGTTTTCCTTTGTTCTTTTTCTGGGTTTCCACCTTAATTAATTACAATTGGTATCAGAGCTCTTTATTCTTGAGGGACTTATGTGTGTTCATTAATCTGTTTTAGTGAATTCCATTGACAGAGAAGCAATTTTTTCTTCAATGGCACCACCAACTTTCAATGGAGAAAGTTATCATATTTGGGCAGTGAGAATGCAGACATATCTAGAAGCTTTGGATCTCTGGGAAGCTGTAGAAGATGATTATGAGATCGTTCCCTTACCAAACAATCCCACAATGGCGCAAATTAAAAATCACAAGGAAAGGAAAACCATGAAATCAAAGGCGAAGGCATGCTTGTATACAACAATTTCATCCACAATCTTTACTCGTATCATCCCTGAAGTCAGCGAAAGAGGTATGGGATTATCTCAAGACTGAGTATGAAGGAGATGAAAGAATTCGAGAGATGCAAGTGCTAAATTTAGTACGTGAGTTTGAGCTGCAAAGGATGAAGGAAAGTGAAACCATAAAGGAGTATTCTGATCGGCTTCTTAATATAGCAAATCGAGTCAGATTGTTGGGTTCCACTTTTAACGATTCAAGAATTGTTGAGAAAATCCTTGTAACAGTACCTGAAAGATTCGAGGCTACTGTTACAACCTTAGAAAATACTAAGGACTTGTCCAAAATTACACTAGCGGAGCTCTTAAGTGCTTTTCAAGCACAAGAGCAATGACGTGTAATGAGACAGGAAGGAATTGTTGAAGGATCCCTATTTGTTAAACATCAAGATGATGGAAGAAACAAGAAGAAGCAAAACGAGAAGATACAAGGACAGAATAGTGAGAATTTTGCTAAAAGCAAAAAGGCTAACTATCCCCCTTGTCGGCATTGTGGAAAAAAAAGGCCACAAACCTTTCAAATGTTGGAGGAGACCTGATGCAAAATGCAGCAAGTGCAATCAACAGGGTCATGAATCTGTAATTTGTAGAGCCAATATTCAGCAACCTGAAGTTGAAGCTCAGGTTGTTGATCAAGAAGAATATCACCTTTTTGTTGTAACTTGTTTCACAAGCCTAGATTCAAGTGAAAGTTGGTTAATTGATAGTGATTTCTCTAACCACATGACATCTGATAAGATGTTGTTAAAAGAATTATGGAACACTGAGACAAAGAAAGTTAGAATTGGAAATGGTGAGTGTCTTGCTGTGTAAGACAAGGGCGCCATAGCCATTACTAGTGGCTCTAGAACTAAACTTATCGCAAATGTCTTGTATGTTCCAGAACTTGATCGAAACCTTCTCAGTGTTGGTCAATTAATGGAGAATGGATTCAATCTGTTCTTCAAAAACAAAACTTGTGTGATAGAAGATCCATCAGTCGATGAGATATTCAAGGTCAAAATGAAGGGGAGGTGTTTCCCGCTCAATCCTTTGGAAGAAGAGCAAACAGTTTTTCTTATGACAGACAACTCTACAGAAGTTTGGCATAAAAGAACGGGTCATTTTCATCATCAAGGTATGATGTTCTTGCAAAGAAAGGAACTTGTGAATGATCTACTAAGATTGGAGAATCGGTAGACAAATTGCCAAGCTTGTTTACTTGGAAAGATTAACAGACTACCCTTTCCCAAAACAACTTGGAGAGCATAAAAAAAGCTACATCTCATTCATACAGACATGTGTGGACCTCATAGAACACCATTTTTAAATGGTAGTCTTTACTACATTGCATTTATTGATGATCTAACAAGACTGACCTGGATTTTTTTTCTGAAAATTCAAGTCTGAGGTAGCTGATGTGTTTTGGAATTTTAAGGCAAAAGTAGAAAATCAAAGCGGCTGCAAAATTCAGACTTTAAGGTTTGATAATGGGAAGAAGTACACTTCAAATCAGTTCAAATTACTCTGTGTCAAAGCTGGTATAGAACATCAGCTAACAGTCCCTTACACTCCACAACAAAATGGAGTTAGTGAGCGAAAAAATAGAACTATAATGGAGATGACTAGGTGTATGCTACATGAGAAACATCTACCAAAAAGGTTCTGGGCGGAGGCTGCCAGCACTACTTTTTTTTTTATGCAAAACAGACTTCCTTCTAGATCTGTAAATTATGAAACACCATATGAAGCATGGTATGGTCATAAACCATCATTGCAATTTCTCAGAATTTTTGGTTGCTTGTGTTTCTCTTATATACCACATGTTAAAAGAGATAAGCTTGACAAGAAGGCAGTTCTTGACATCTTTATAGGCTATAGTGTTTTCTCCAAAGCATATAAGGTCTATGAACCTCAAACAGAGAAAATTATTGTAAGTAGAGATGTCCATTTCATTGAGGACCAGCACTGGAATTGGGAGAAGCCCGAAAATAGTCCACTAGTTGACAGTCTATTAGATCCAAAATATCTAGTAGATGATCCTCCTGTTAGAGGCACACGTTTGATCTCTGATATCTATCGGAGATGCAATACTGCAATTTGTGAGCCCGCAAGCTATGAGGAAGTAGAAGGGGATGACAAATGGGTGGCAGCAATGAAGGAGGAAATGATGATGATCGAAAAATCAGACTTGGGTGCTTGTTGAGAAACCTCTAGACAGAAAGATCATTGGTGTAAAATGGGTCTTCAGGACAAAGCTAAATGCTAATGGTTCCATCAACAAACACAAAACGAGGTTTGTAGTGAAAGGTTACTCTCAGATCTTTGGAGTAGACTACTCAGAAACTTTCGCACCAGTTGCTCGACTTGACACAATCAGATTGCTACTAGCCATTGCAGCAGAAAAAGGTTGGAGAGTTTATCAACTTGATGTTAAGTCGGCCTTTCTCAATGGTCTTCTCGAGAAGGAGATTTATGTTGAGCAACCAGATGGCTTTGTTGTTAAGGGGAAAGAAAATAAGGTTTATTTGCTAAAGAAATCTCTCTATGATTTAAAGCAAGCACTAAGAACTTGGTATAGCAAGATTGACGATCATTTGCTCAGTTTAGGCTTCAAGAAGAACCTATCCGAGTCTACATTTTATATTAAGTGCTTAGGTGCAGACATACTTATTACTTCTTTGTATGTTGACGATCTTTTTGTCATAGGAAGTAAGGTTTGCCTAATTGAGGTCTTCAAGTTGGAAATGATGAAGGTCTTTAAATGACAAACCTTGGATTGATGGCGTACTTTCTTGGAGTGGAGATCAAACAAAATGAAGACAATGTGTTCATTTGCTAGAAAAAATATGCTCAAGAAATCCTAAAGAAGTTTCATATAGAAGACTGCAAAGTTATGAGTACTCCAATGAACCAAAAGGAAAAGTTTTCCAAAGATGATGGAACTGAAAAGGTGGATGAGGAATAGTATAGAAGTCTTATTGGCTGCTTGATGTATTTGACTGCAACTAGGCTTGATATTCTGTAGGCAGTGAGTTTTTTGTCTCGGTTCATGCATTGTACAAGTGATTTACACTTGAGAGCAGCTAAAAGAATTGTCAGATACATTAAGGAAACTATCAATTATGGTGTTAAATTTCACAAAAGTCAGAAGTTCAGACTTAACGGATTTTCGATAGTGATTGGGGTGGTGCACCTAATATGAAGAGTACTTCAGGTTTGTGTTTCAATCTTGGGTCAGGAGATTTCTCTTGGTATTCTAAGAAACAAGATATAGTAGCACAATCAACAACCAAGGTAGAATTTCTTGCTGCAACAACAGCAGTGAATCAAGCACTATGGTTGAGGAAAATTATGTATGATCTGAATATGGAGCAAAAAGAAGGGACTGAGGTTTTTATTGATAACCAAGCTGCAATTTCTATTGCCAATAATCCAGTTTTTCCTGCAAAAACGAAGCATTTCAATATTAAGTTGTTTTTCTTAAGAGACGTGCAGAAACATGGAGATGTGAAGCTTCTTTACTACAAGAGTGATGAGCAGGTTGTTGACATTTTCACCAAGCCCCTTTCCCTTGGCAAGTTTGAGTTTTTCAAAGAAAAACTAGGAATGAGCAGTTCCTAAACCAAGGAGTGTTAGTTGCTATGTTTTAAGACTGCAGCCTTTTATTTATTTACCACAGTAAATTAGCTTTAGTTTTCCTCAAATAACTTATTTACCTAGTCTCTAGGAGTTTGTTTATCTTCAGCAGATGTGTTGCTGATTTTTATGACCATGAAGTTAGTTCTTTATTATAAGTGTAAGTCTTAGGCAGTGAAAAAAAAATTACTGCATTTTTCAAATAAAGTTATTTCTTCTTTCTTGTTCTTTATTGCTTTATAGTTCTTATCTTTCATTATTCATAAGTTCTCCTTTGTTCTTTTTCTGGGTTTCCACCTTAATTAACTACACTTTTTACAATTCAATATAATAATTCAAGCTTAATCAACGTCATCTCATTACTTGAATCATCTTAATGCTACAATTTAACAACTACAAACTAGCTACATCCACTACCTCGGAATTTATACAGTTGTACGCTTTACCAATCGCAACCACCTTAATGCTACACTTCAACCGTTACAAGCTAGCTCCACCAACCCTTGCTTATCCAAAACTTTATTACCACCCTAGCCAACAAGATTTAGGAAGGGGGTAGAATTTAATTTCACAACTTTATCAAAGTTCACCAATTTTTAATTGATAGCTCCCACTAAATAATCTATTTTCTCTTTGTCCTATTTCTAGCATGAATTACTGTGAATTATTATTTGTAATTGCAATTGGCCCCCACCTCTCTCTCTATATATAGAGAGGGGGGCCATAATTAAGAGAAAATGAATGAAAAGTTTGGGTATGTTTTATTAGGAAAATAAATCCTTGATTGATTACATGTACATTGACATTTCAAAAGTTAATATTGCAATAAAGATCAGAAGATGAAGCAATTCAAGATTGACATTAAATAAACATAATTAAGTATTAAAGACGTGATACAAAGTTCAAGAAATAGTAAATGCATAAGTATCCCCCTAAACTATGACTCAAATCTCAGAGACACACATAAACTTAACTAGAGTCCTATTACCCCCTAAACTGATTTAAAATGGAATAAATACACCACAAACGCTGACATGTCATAGAGAGCGTTCACACTCTCTTGAAAGCAAGTGATGAATGCACAAATTGGACACGTGTCATTTTTTTATTGGTAACTTTATAATTAGTTAGTATACATATTAATTGATAATCAAACTTATATATATAATTTTTTTTATTTCTTTTTTTGTAAAATATTTATTTTAATTTCTTTTCACTTTAATTTTTTTTCAATTAATTTATTATCTTTTCACTTTTAATTATTTTTAATAAATTGTGTGTATTTAAAAAAAACAATTTAAAAGTGTCCTTTAATTTTAATGTTTTATTTGATTTTCTTCACTCATTTTGATATCCCTTCAAAATTAACTTATTTTAAATACAAGACATTTGAAATCCAATCAAAACGAAAGACAAAGAAAATAAACTCAATACAAAAATAAAAGAGAAAAAACAATGAATGTAAGTAAAAAAAATAGTTTCGATACAAGGTAAAAGAATGTGTATTAACTTAATTTAAATACAAGATAAAAAAAATAAGAAATATTTTTTAATTTTTTGTTTTTTCTTAAAAATAATTCTTAATTAAAAAATAAAAATAAAAACATTTACACACATGGCGTGCGAATGTGTACAAACACAACCAACTTGGGTGGTTGAAGGTGCCACATCAGCACAAAAGGTGCACAAAAATACGAATAAAATGAGTTAGGGGGTAATAGGATCTTAGTTAAGTTTAGGTGTGTCTCTTGGATTTCGGTCATAGTCTAGGGGGCTACTTATGCATTATCCCATAGTAAATACACATTATTAAGTCCATGAGAAATCAAAATACATGTTTCACGAAGTGTAAGGAGAAGCTTAAACAGCCAAGTTACTCATATACTAATGAGAGTCCGGAACCTAAATAAGCCACAAAAAGATAAAAGTGACCAAAATAAATCACTATTATAGTAAGTAACTAAAATATGCTTAGTGTAAGAAAAAAAATCACTTTATCCAATATTTCAAACGCTTTCCGTTAGTCTCATAACGTGTGTATTTTAATATAAAACGGAACTATTTTTTACACCTTATAAAATGGAACTATTTTTTACACTTTGTAAAGTGAAAGTTTTTCTTATACTTTGTAAAGTGAAAGTTTTTCTTACACTTTATAAAGTGGAAGAAAAAATTATGTTTTACAAAGAGGAATATTTTTCACGTTTTGCTTAAATTGTATCTCTTTATGAAACTTTTTCATCTTTGTTGCTTACTAGAAAATGACTTCAACTTCAGTTGCTCCAAAATATGCCACGTTTTTAGATGGGCTTAATACCCAGGGGTGGACCCACCCTTACCCAAGGGGCGTCAATCGGAAAATTACATTGTAAATAAAGGTCAAATTTTTATTTAATAAATTCCTTGAGGTCGTGTGTGACACCTCTAAATGACAATTTATTTAGTCAAGTAGAAGAGTGTATTTAAGACTATCAATAGTTTGAGGATGAAACTAATAGTTCATGGTGTTTTCAATACTTTTGTCTTATTCAATTGATCTAGATCTAGCTTTGCACCAGTTGACCCTACTAATTCATGCTTAACTAATATCTACATAAAATAATACATAAAATCTTTCGTAACCAATCACTACATTACTAATATTTGCATAACTCTTACCAACGACCAAACAAAACCCTGATGGTGTATGTGATTTGAACTTGTCCATGACCAAGGCGGAGTTAGGGTACCCAAGGGTTTCATCCGAACCCTTCTTTAAAAAAATTACATTGTGTATATATATAAAGTCAAAATAACTTTGATGTATTTATAGTTGATATTGAATCCCTTGACTTGTTCATATGTTTACTTCTTTATATATTGAATCACTTAATGAAAATTCGGACTCCGTCATTAGTTTTAACGTATTTCATGTCTTGTTTTCTAATGAAGTTAATCTCATTTTCTATTTTGTGAATAGAGAAACATTTCCTAGAAAACACCATCCTCAAAACTTCCATTGAAACTTTTCATCTTCATACTCCTCCACATCTGCACCCCAAACAGAGAGAAAAAGATCACGAACGACAGTTGGAGATGAATCAAGGGAGTGGGAAGATTAAGATGGAGCAGAAACTGTTGGAAAACTATATGCACAGCGGAAGCATACTTTAATCTTTCTGCTTACATGAATAATAGATAACCAATATTGTTTATGCTAGACCACGTAATCATGCTAGAACACATAAACATACTGAAATTAAATTCGATAAATACCTTTTGAAGCGTGAACACATACCTTCAAGTGAATCCCCAATTTAGACAGTTCTTCAAGTGAATCTACAAGATAGCTACGGTCTTCTACAGTGATCCCAAGGTCACATCTGAACTCTCTCAATACTTGGGTGGGCAAGTATCGAATAGAAAACTAATCAATCTTTTTCTAGGTTAGGAGAAATCTCTATTTATAGAGATTTATCCCCCAATCCAAAAAGGAGAAGAAAACCCAGTTTTCTTGAAAAACAAGAAAACCCACGCCTACTCCTTTTTCCCTTAAGAAATAGGATTCTGAGTTCTAGTTAAATATGGGCACTGGAGAGACCACAGAATTAATTACTGAGGCTTCCTATTATGGAAATAATTCCAAACAATTAATTTGAATTATTCTTACCATAATAAATTACAAATCATTCCACTAGAAATTCGTAATTGCACTCCTCTATTTATATTTCATAATTCCCCATTAA
>JAJOOR010037360.1:0-14000 GCA_036250505.1 Solanum acaule | reverse complement strand
ATATTAGACATCATAATCGATGTTTGGCTTAGTTATCACTTCGCACCAATCGACACTAGCCTATTAGATAGTATCACACTAAATCTATGTTGATAATTCTTTTCTTGTTGATTACCTCCTTGGTTCGGCAAGTAGCAACAAGGCAATTTCTAACGCGTGCACTCGTTAAAAAGACTTTTGAACGAAAGAATTATCAATGCATGCAAAACACTATTCAAGAATTGCTTATTTACTATTCATACTTTGTTAATCGCTCATGGATCCCACAACCCTAGTTGTGGAGTTTAGTTACCCATAATCATATGAACACAATTCATTGTTTTAGATGAAAGAATTATGAACTTACGTAGTTGAGAAAAATAAACCCAGAAATTCAACTCAAATTTCAAACAAAATCTTCAAAACGAACCTTTGGAAATTAAGAATTGCTCGGGTAGCAAAATTAGTTCCCAAGTCACAAAGTAAAACAAAAGTAATAAAGTCTAACCCCCAAAAACGAGGTTTACATGCCCTATTTATAGAAAATGAGTCCTAAATTAAAATGGAAACAAATTAAGGAAAGTGTGTTCAGGCACGCGTCTTCATTCCACAAGACTGACTCACGGACTGTCAATAGATCTATGGTCCGTGAGTCCCTTCCGTCAGCCAAGACTTAGAAAATATTTTAGCCTCCAAAAATCAGCTTCTTTGAAGCAAATGACGGACTTGAAGTACGGACCGTAGATCGATCTACGGTCCGTAAATCCCCTTCCGTAGCTCCATACTTGGAATCTTCAAAAATCAGGTACTGGAACCCTCGCAGTATAAATCTACGGATTAACAGTACGGTCTGTTGTTCAATCTACGGACCGTCAATGGCCACCATGGTTCCACACTCTGTCAGATTTCCCTGATTTGCCTTTCATGCCTTGCATGTTGATCTACAGCCATCACCTACGGTCCGTAGATCACCTCCGTAGGTGCCCTTTCTGCAGTTATTCCAGCTGTCCCTTTACTTTTGCGCCTGAACGTCTTTCCTGCAAAACATGATAAAAACACAGAAAAACCAATCCAAAAAGCCCCTAGACACACACAACTTGTAAGTAAAATGTATTAGAAATACCGTAAACTCACGGTATATCATGCCTCCAGACAGTTGAAAGTTCACGAGAGGAACTACCCAACCCATGATCTAGAATTGGCTGCCATGGTATTTGCTTTAAAAATATGGCGTCATTATCTTTATGGTATTCATGTGGATGTGTTCACCGAACACAAGAGTCTTCACTATTTGTTTACTCAGAGAGAGCTTTATCTCAGACAAAGGAGGTGGTTAGAATTACTCAAGGATTATGACATAAATATTCTTTATCACCTAGGTAAGGCTAATGTTGTTGCTAATCTGTGGGTAGTACCGCCCATTTTGAGGAAGATAAGAAAGAACTAGCAAAGGATGTACATAGACTTGCACTCCTGCGAGTTCGCCTAATGGATTCCATAGAAGGAGGAGTAGTGGTGATGAATGGGGCTGAATCATCTTTAGTGTCTGAAGTTAAAGAAAAACAAGACCAAGACCCAATTTTGCTTAAATTGAAGGCAAATGTTCATAAGTAAAAAGTAATGACTTTTGAATAAGGGGGAGATGGTGTATTGAGATATCAAGGTAGATTGTGTGTACCAAGGGTGGAAGAACTCTAAGATAGGATCATGGAGGAATCTCATAGCTCTAGATATTCCATTCATCCGGGTTCCACAAAGATGTATCGCGATTTGAGAGAGGCTTATTGGTGGAGTAGTATGAAGAAAGGCATTGCAGAATTTGATTCTAAGTGTCCGAATTGCCAACAAGTTAAAGTAGAGCATCAAAGGCCCGGTGGTTTGGCTCAAAATATAGAACTTGCGAAATGGAAGTGGGAGATGATCAATATGGACTTCATCACAGGTTTACCAAGGTCTCGTAGGCAGCATGATTTGATATGGGTGATTGTAGATAGAATGACAAAATCAGCCCACTTTTTACCGGTAAAGACTACTCATTCAGCAGAAGATTATGCTAAGTTGTATATTCAAGAGGTAGTAAAAATCCATGGGGTTTCGGTACCTACTATATTAGACAGAGGTGCACAATTTACTGCATAGTTTTGGAAGTCATTCCAAAAAGGCTTGGGTTCAAAGGTGAACTTATATACTGTATTTCACCCTCAGACAGATGGTCAGGTAGAGAGCACTATTTAGACCTTAGAGGATATGTTGAGGGCTTGTGTGATTGATTTCAAGGGTAATTGGGATGATCACCTACCTCTTATTGAATTTGCTTACAACAATAGTTACCACTCTAGTATCAAAATGGCTATTTATGAAGCTCTTTATGGGAAAAGGTGACGATTTCCTATTGGATGGTTTGAAGTTGGTGAAGCTCGGTTGATAGGACCAGACTTAGTTCATCAAGTTATGGAGAAAGTAAAAGTCATTCAAGAAAGGTTGAAAAAAGCGCAGAGTCATCAGAAATCCTACATTGATGTTAGGAGAAGGGAGTTAGAGTTTGAAGTAGATGATTGGGTCTAAAGTTTCACCCATGAAGGGTGTGATGAGATTTGGTAAGAAGGGGAAGCTTAGTCCCCGGTATATTGGCCCTTACAGAATATCCAAAAAGGTTGGTAATGTAGGTTATGAGTTGGAGTTACCACAAGAGTTAGCCGCGATTCATCCAGTATTTCACATCTCCATGTTGAAGAAGTGCATGGGCGATCCTTCATTGATTATACCAATTGAAGATATTGGGATCAAGGATAGTTTATCTTATGAGGAGATTCTTGTTCAGATTCTAAATCACCAAGTTCGCTAGTTGAGAACAAAAGAGGTAGCATCAGTCAAAGATCTTTGGAGGAACCAATTTGTTGAGGAAGCTACATGGGAGGCTAAGGAAGATATGAAGAAGAGATATCCACATCTCTTTGAGCCCGGAGATATTCCAAACCAATGTACTAATTCTCTTCTTAGTACTCTATAATTTATATACTTGATGTGTTAGATTTAATTGTTGGGTGTTTGAACAGAATAATTGATATTACACCCTTAACCTAGTAAGAGTAATATCATTCGAGGATGAATATTTCCAAGGGGGAGATACTGTAACACCTCGCCATTTTAAAGAGCTAGAAAGAGTTAGAATTGGAAATAGTCATTTTAGGAAAGAATGAAAAATCTGGAAATTTGTAAAGTTACGGTAAGTTTGAGTTTTGGGTCAACTTCAAATGACCATAAATCCTAGCTCAGGATGAGTTAGGTGTTCTTCCAGATACTGTAGGAAATATCTTGGAATTATCTTTCCAACGCCGCTGAGTTTGTGAGATTTCGAGTTTGTATGAGTAAGATATGCCCATTTGAAGTTAGGTTATTCAAATAAGGAAAGTCTAAAATTGGATTTTGGAAGGGTATTTTAGTATTTTCCTTACCCAATTGTTTTAATTCATTTTTAGGAGTTTCATTGAGGTCTAATCAGAATTAGATCAATTTAGTCAATTGGAAATTCACACTAGGGCTTGGAGAAAGGAGAAGAAGGTTCAAGATTCGTCAATTTCTTGGAGGATTGTGTGTGGATTTCATTAAGGGGTGATCCCTACGAGGTATGTGAGATCACATAGCATTGAATTAGTTCACCCACACGCCAATCATGATTTAATTCAGCGAAGTTGTATTGTTTTGAAAGCAAATCCTATGAATTCTTGATGTTAATTCGTTTGAAATCTTTTGGGTTCTTGTTGTTGAAGTTTCTTGAGGTTTATTCATGTATTTAGGTGTGATTTCGAGTTGAATATTGTATATATTGAGGGTATAGTTGATTTTAAGTGTTTGGGGAAAGAACTAAGTTGAAATAGGGGGTTTAGAGTTAAAAAACGAAGAAGAAAAGTTGGGGTTCACCTGGGCAGGGGCCTGGGGCACCGCCCCAGCTATAGCGCCCCAACTGGGGATCTGAAGTTTGGGCACTGGGGGGCCGTGCCAGACAGAGCATCCCAACCCAGCCTCTAAAAATTAAGGGTTGGCGCCCCGTTCCTCTCAGAGCGTCAGGGATGCCAGTTCTTCCCATCATTCCCCCTTCTTTCCGTACTAGTTCTTTAGCAACTTACCTATGTTTCCTAGTTGATTCCAACACTCTAAGGTACGTCTAAACATCATGAAATCATCCATAAACATGAGATCATGAACCTTGAATCCATAATTCAATTCAACGAATGTTAAGAGTCAAGTCTAGAAGTTAAGAATCAAGTCAAAAGAAGTTCATAAGAGTTTTTCAAAGTCTTTCATAAACATTTTAACTTCGTTTTAAGACTTAAGCTTTGAGTTAACTAAAGAATAAGAGTAAGAGTTCATTTCTTCAAAGATTATACGGGAACTAAGTATTCCTAAGAGTTAAAATGTTTTCACATTTGCGCAAGAAAGGAAACACTGATTTCCAAGAGAGATTTTAAGCTAAGTTTTGAGTAATTATCTAAAACCAAAGAAAGAATTTTGTTTTAAAAACATATGATCTAAGTATATTTTTGGGAGTAGTATTGAGCACCGATATGGGGATGCCAGTTCATAATAACTCAAGTCTCCATAAACCTTGTAGCCATCATGGGTAGAAAATGATCATACTTTTTAGATGATTCCTTAGTGCTTTTTAGCATAGAATAGTGGATCCACTTAGTTAAGGCATTCTATATGACGGCAAAGTATAGGACAGTTCTGGTAGCGTGGGCAAGACGCTATATCACCACCTAGGCTCATAGTGGTGGTTGTCGATTAGAGAAACTCCCACATAAATTATATTACTTTATTATATGAGTAAGTTGAGTTGTTATTGCATTTCTTTAACAAACTGAGTTGCTTTCTACTATTTTAAAAGCTTTCCATATATTGCATGTGTATTATTGCTTTATATTGACTTATGTTATTCATGAGTTGAGTAATGCCAAGGTAAGTATTTCTTTCAGATTCCTTTCAAGCTTATGTTATGTTAAGTATTCCCCTCGCATACTCGTACACTCAATGTATTGATGTCATTTGGCCTACATCTTTTAATGATGCAGACACAGGTAACCAAGATCAGCATCCAACGCCTCGTTGATCTAGTTGAGCACTCAGAGTCTGTTGGTGAGCCTCCTTGCTGTTCGAAGGGCTCCTTTTTACATTGCTTTCTAGTACTTCAGTTGTTAGGATGATCGAGGTCTTGTCCCGACATCCTTCTTTGTTTTAGAGGATTTATAGACGAGTAGTTATAGTCCTTTAGTCTTGTATTTCAGATGTTTTGCTATGAGACTTGAGTAGCCATCTTCGTTAGCTTGAATGTTACCTTAAAGACACTCTAAGTTCAATTCATAAGTTTCTTGTTTGAGATTATTCTTATATTTAAGTCTACCGCTAAGTAAGTAAGTCAGACCAAGGGTTCGCTTGGGGCCATAAATGGTTCTTGAGTGCCAGTCCCGCCCAGGTTGTAGGCTCAGGGCGTGACATTATAAAATCATGATATTTGTGGACAAAAAAGTAAATACACATTATATATAATAAAATACTATCATATCTATCTATATATAATAGGAGAAGAAAAAGTGACACATGTCATCACCATAAAAAATTTCAATTTTAAGAATTTAATATTTAAATAATTTTAATTTGTGTTAGTTATTTTCAATTTAAATTTTCAATAGTTAAAAAAAATGTTAAACGGATTGTTTTAAATTATCCGTATTTTTTTTAATTTCTTAATAATGCAATCAATAATAATAATAGGAATGTTAAATATAAACTGTTAATTTGTTTTAAATGTGAAAGTTGGGAGTTTGAAATTTATTTTAATATAATAAAATTTGTCAATTAAATTCGTTTGTTTAAATATAAAAAATAAAAAAGTCCATGTAGTTACAACTAAATTTCCATCAAATTTTGCTAAGAGATAAATTTGATTTTATTTTAAATTAAATTAAAATATATATTGTAACTAATTCATGCAAAATAAAAGGAAAACAAGCAGAAGATAAATATCACACTACTATTAACTTCCTCATCCACATCCGTAACTTCTCTACACAATCCTCTTCTTTTGGTAAACTATTAACTTCATTTGCATATCAAACTGAGGAAACTACTGTGTTATTATGATAAAGAAGGTAAAAATATTTTGAAATACTTTGTCTAATTTTGTTTTCTATTTGTTTTGAAATATTAATTTTCTTTTTGATTTGATAGTTCTTCTTGACAATGTTTTATTCTTCATTGTTGCAAATTTGATATTCAATTTGTTACTTCACATAAACGTGTAATAATTATCCTAACATAACACTAAATAACTTTTCAGGTTTGCATGTATTTTCTTTTAAGAAATAGTCATTTTTAGATCAATCTGTGACAAAATGTAAAAATTTATTACTAATATTATTTGAACTATACGTAAAATACCAAATGAAAAGGTTAGTAAAAACATCATTTTAGAAAAAGAATTGAATAAAGAGAAGAATATGCATACAAATAAGAAACTGACTTATTTGTATTCATATATAAATATGTATATGTATATGTATATGTAACTGTATTTTTGTATATAGATAGATTTGTATACAAATCTCTCTCGCGCTTTATACAAACATAAATTATACATTATATTTTTTTTCTGTATAATATATGTTTGTATAAAGCGAGAAAGAGAGAATGGCAAAAGGGAACTGGGCAGGGGAAGATTTGTATTGTACAACTATAAATGTATAGAACGAAAAAATATGTATTTGTATATACAGTTTTCTCTTGCTTTATACAAACACAAACACAATTTATACATTTGTGTTTGTATAAAGTGAGAGAGGCGAGAGAGAGAGTGGCAAGCGAGATCGGGAGAGTGGCGATTGAGATATCTAGGGAGAGAGGCGAACGAAAAGCTATGTATTTGTATTTATATGTACAGTTTTCTCTCGCTTTATTCAAACACAAACACAATTTATACATTTGTGTTTGTATAAAGTGAGAGAAGCGAGAGAGAGAATGGCGAGAGAGATCAGGAGAGTGGCGAGTGGGATATTTGGGGAGAGAGACGAATAGCAAAGTGTTTGCTACAAATTAGAATTAAATGAAATTGTGGTTATAACATTAAATTTTAATCAATAGTTAGCTATTATATACAATTTTCCCATAAAGGAATCTAGATAGTATCGTATAACTCAATTAATAATACTTAAAATAAGTCAAGAATCTAAAATATTATTAAAACTTCATAATTCAAATTATTTTAAATTAATCAAAATTTAAACAAAAAGTAATATGATAAAACTTCCAATTGAAATTTAACAAAAGAGTAACATAATAAAAGCCGACAATTGACAAAAAATGTACAAGCTTAATATGGAGGCTAAAAAAAGTTACTAAAAATACCAATTAAATTTTTTATTGCAATTATTATCTTTTTAATTAGTGAGATCGTGTGTTTTAAATCCGTGTAATTTCATTTTTCTTTTGAATTCTCAATTTATATTGCACAATTTTTGGTTGATAAAAAACAGTATCTTTACTATTAAAAGTTAAAAATTATTAAAAGGAGCATATTATTTAAAAGGATCTCAATATTCTATACCTTAAATTTATTGAAGTTTTATTTTAATTACATAAAAATTAATTATCTTTCCCAACTTCTCCTTATTTATAGTACATTCTTAACAATAATATTAATATAGTAAATAATAATAATAATAATAATAATAATATTTTTAAAAATCCTTCACAAAAAATTTACATTTTGAATTGAGAAGTTAATTAGTTTTAAAATATAACGATCCAAAATTTAAATTTTAATATAAATTATTTTGGAGATAAAGTTAACTATCATTGTAAAATTGTAAATTTTAAAATAAATTTGAATTTGTATTCTGTGATTAAAAAGAAAACAAATGGCAGCACTTCTAAAATACAATTTTTTTTTGAGATTTCAAAAATTAATATTTAGAATGAATGAAAATGATAATAACAACTATTATGGGAAGTTACATTAATGAGAATCTTTATTAAATTTTACTTGAATATTTAATCAAGTAAAATCCATAAAACGTGTTCAAGGCTCATGTCGACAAGAGGTTTAAGATATATACGAAATTTATCAAATATAATGTTATTTGATTACTATTAATAATTTATGTTTGTATAAGATAATATTTACACTGGAAGGAATAACCAGTGAGATGAAGTTAATAAATAATATTTAAGAAAATTAAAATAATTATATAACGTAACAACAATGTGCAAAAATCATATTTCTAATTTGATAATATTCAAAAGTTATGCACATGACTGTATGATAAAATATTATTGTAAGAGAATATACATAAAACCCCCCTAAACTTGGCAGCACAACTTACTTTAACACTTAAACTATACGGACGTTTAAATACCCCCTTAACATCTTTGAACTGAATTAAATACAACCCTGAGAATAGAATACCACTCTTACATGCCATATCATAGCCATGTAAGCATCACGTCACAGCCATGTAAGCACCACGTCATTAATTTTCAATCTTTATTTTTTGCTTATTCACCTTTTTTCTTAAACATTTTCTTCAAATTCATTACACTAAAGTAAGTTTTGCTGCCAAGTTTAGGATTTTTTTTATGTGTTTTCTCTTATTATAATTAGTAATGATGAATTTAGAGAAAACAACTTTTAAAATGGTTATTCCTTCCTAAGTGGCAAAATCAACTATTTGATTAGAAAATAAATTAATTTTTTTAAAAAATAATGAAATATTAAAAGAAGAAAAAAACATTAATAAAGGAATAGTAAAAAATACGTAGGTAAATTACTTTTTTTTTAAAAAAAAGAAAAAGAAAAAGATTGAAAAAATAATAACCTAAATCAGCCCTCAATTTCCTCACCCACTTACCCAACTACTCTAATCTCTTAAAATCAACTATATATTTTAATCTTCTACCTATATAATAGGAAAGACAAAAGTGTCACGTATCAACATCACCAAAAAATAAATTTAAAACTTTCAAATCCGCATTTTGCAAAAAAAAAAAAAAAACATGTCATCAATAAAAATGTTTTCAAATTATCATTTTTTTAAAATAATAAATTTAAAAATATAATAACTCTGTATTTTACAAAAATAGTGTTAGATGTCATTATAAAAATAATTATCAAAATTTTTGGTTTTAATTTTTTTTTATTAATAAAATTATCTTTCAAGAAAATGATAATTTTAATTTGATAAATAATTATACATTATATATGTCACATAAAACTGTCAAAAATAAAAACGGAATATTATATATTATTAATAATTTGTAGATTGTTAAATACTAAATCCTAAAGTCATCTGGCATTGTTAAATAATAAGTATTTACTAAAGAATAAATTCTACAACATATTTAGAAAGATTAAACAAATCTAAAAATTCATAAAATAAAAGAAGCGACTTATAGTAAAACAAAAGAATAGAAGATGATACTTTTTTTTTCATCTTTCAAATTTTTCTTTGCACCGAAATTAATTTTTTTTTGTGATAAATATTAATTTGATAATTTGTTTCATGTGGTATATATTAATTTGATTATAGAATCCTTTTTTAATTGATCATTGTAATTCATTATTTTGTACATCCTTATTTTATGAAATTATATTTGATTAAATGAAAATCGTCTTATTTTGCAGGATTGAACAAGAGCGGAATGTGCTAAAGAGGTTGCAATATGCTTTGTAAGTTATATTTAAATTTTAGCAAAAAGTAGAGTCAATATTTTTAATATTTGGTTTTAGATTGATCTATAAATTTTAAGTTTAATTAATTAGCACAAATATCAATTCAACAAAGATGATCTTTACATTCTACTCCCCATATATCTTGTCTATATTTGTTGTATGATATTGCTGATATTTTACAACACGTTATCAACACGAGACTCTAGCCAATTGAGATTGAGTTTTAGTTTTTCTTTAGCTCATATTCAAGTTGATCTCTTTATGAGAATCAAGAAGAAAAAATGATAACTATTGCAATCAAGGTATTATATGCACAAAATCAAGTATGTATTTTCTGAAATCTTTTTATGATTTAGAGTATAATAGTGTTCGGTCACTAAAATTGACCAGGAACAAAAAGGCATATACTACTACTGGTTGAATATAATATTCCCTGCTCCACAAAGTTCCTTAAATGGAAGAAGGTATAAAGTTTTGATAGCATGAGTTTGAGTATTATATTTTATGAATTTTATTTCAATGTTTTGAAAGACTCAAAGAATGAGTCAGGTTGTACTTTGGTCTATTATACCATTGGTTGAGGGCAAAGTCCGGATGCACCATAATGAAAAATATTTAAGGGTAAGATGATAGATTCAAGTTCTATCGCACCAAGAGGGTAAGACATCAATTTGAGTTTTAATGCACCATAATGATAAGGATTGAGTTCAAGTCCCATAGAATTATGGCCTAACATGCCTTATATGGGTAAGACATTGAGTTTGAGTCTCAATGCACCATAGTGATGATATAATAATGACTAAGTCTTTGATGAAAAGTCATGAAATTCGTCCTATTGAATTAGTTCCATTCCCTAAAGAGAATGTGGTAGCAGTACATGATAAGTTTGAAATCCACCCAATTACTTCATTCTATCATATGAATGTGGTAACAATGAATAATATGTCATGACCTGAGCATAAATCCCAGACGTGACACGGCGTACAAGACTCCGAAGAGCCTCATACAAGCCTCATAGCATGTCATCACATAAGATAATAGAAATAGTACGGATTTTAAAACTCATTTTTAGTCCATACAATCAAAAACTACATGTAAAACAACGGAAGTGTACTAGTCTCACATGACCATCTAAAAAACAATCTTGAAACAAAAGTTGGGTCACAGCCCCTTTACAATAGAAAGTCTAAAAGAGTCTATTACAATAAAACGCATGAAACATCAAAAGTACTTGTCCTCGGATCCATGAGGACATACCACTAGCCTTGGAAGAACTCAATCCAAGCCCTTGAACTAGTGAGAATCAACTCAAATGCCAAAACCTACACTTTGTAGAAAATAGAAGAATATGGGTTAGCACATTTAAGTACTAAGTATGATAGCCATGAAAAAACCATGCTTAAAAGGGACATTTTATTTGAAAATCATGATATATGCCAATTTGAGAAAACTTCATGAACATAAGTATAAGAGGCATAAAATACAATTACAACCAACATACAAGTCATTTCATCACATTAAGCTTTCACCTTAAGTAACCTCAAGCTATACTTTGTGCAATGCATGAATAGCGTCACATACCACCATCCACACTAAGCACCACATTAAGACCACCAAAAGTGAACTTACCATTCCTTCTTTTCATCTTTAGACAATACTCATACATAAGAAACATAAACATTTCATAAGCCATAACCACACATTAAGACCATCATCTAAGGAAACCCTAAGTCATACTTGTGCAATGTATGAATAGAATCACATACTACTACTCACACTAAGTACTCCTTTGAAGCCACCATAGACAAGGAACATTCAGAATTCAATAAGTCATGACAAGGAAGTAACTCATAATACAATCCAAGTAAAGCATGCATCATTACATTAGGCATTTAAGTCAACCTTCTTCATTAGCTTCATTCTGAGCACATTCATTCATTAACATTAAGATATTAGAGAATCACACCATAGCCTCTCAAATCCTACTCGTGCAATGCATGGATGGCGTCCCATACTACCACCCACACTTCATAGAACCTCTCAAATAACCATAGCACCTATCTCACATGATGGAAATAAGCCTTAACCGACATAGACCATGTGAGCTTGACATGGAATCCGGTGTCATGCACCCACACTGAAAAGAGGTGGTATACTTACCTAAGGTAGGACCGGCAACATTTTAGCTTAGGTGGATCCACTAGCTAATAACCTATGCGGGGACATAGTTATGGGATAAGAAAGACGTTCATTGAAACCCGACCTAACGTAGGGAGAGCTTCCATCTTACCATATCCACTCGGTACTTAGCCTCCATTCCCATAGAGTAGTTCATTTTCATTAACATTATTGTACTTAGAGGGCCACCAACATTAGGTCTACCGACCCAAAGTACATTACACATGAAAGGGCCACCACCGTTAGGTCTACCGATTCAAGGTACATT
This sequence comes from Solanum acaule, assembly GCA_036250505.1. Lineage (NCBI taxonomy): Eukaryota > Viridiplantae > Streptophyta > Magnoliopsida > Solanales > Solanaceae > Solanum > Solanum acaule. Next base: position 1,851 of record JAJOOR010037360.1, on the reverse strand, counting down.
ATAATGATAGCTCATTGAATCCTCAAGAAAGGGCCACCACCATTAGGTCTACCAATTCAAGGTTCATCATTTCACACATGAAAGGGCTACCAACATTAGGTCTACCGATTCCAAGTTTATCATCACATTAGTTTCTAAACTCATCATGAAGGGCCACCAACATTAGGTCTACCGGTTCAAGACATAGCCTAGAATACTTCATCATTCATTCATGAAATGGATACCAACATTACATCTACCGATTCAATACATTAAGACATTATACACTAGTAACCCAAGAAGAAGATGCCTAAGCCTACCAAGTCAAGGTACATCATTCAACATTACTTTCATTCATACAAGAATAGGATGCCTAAGCCTACCAATTCAAGATATACATTACATAGAAGAAACCCTTCATATTCTATCATCATCATTCATGAGTGTTAATTGAGTATAAACTTTCAATAATAACACAATTACATTCTAAACATGATCATAATACTTTCATTAAATTCACATGCATAAACTTCACATCATAATCATACATTAACCTTCATACTTTGCCTTTCAAGGCCATGGACCACATTTGCCCACACACCTTAAAATACTACAATTAGGCATGAGTAATAATACAATTTCAATAATCTAAATTAATATGAATTTAATGGGAAAAGGGTCTGAAAAATACTTCAACTTTGGCCAAAATTGTTGTTACGATACCAAACTTTATGGAGGACCTTTAACCCCCCAGAATTATTTAATAGTGTATTTTAAAGGTATATATGTGCCCACACGGAGATGTTACTATTTATAATTATGCAATATTTTATGATGTCCACGTGGGTACATATATACCTTTAAAATACACTATTAAATAGTGTAGGGGGGTAAAAGGTCCTTTCCAAAGTTTGGTATCGTTACAACAATTTTGGTCAAAGTTCGAGTATATTTCAAACCTTTTTCCCTTTACTTAATCTCTTCATATACTTCCATATTCAATCAACCCAATTCACAATCCACAACTTAGAATTTTGGGGGAAAACATGGGTTCAAGGGGAAAATTCAACATAATTCATCCTTAATTCAACAGTTAGATCATAAGTCATCATGTAAAAGCCTTTGAAAACATTTTGGAATTGAACCCATGCATAAATTTAAAACCCTACTTTTTGGGAAATTTTGGAAGTTGGAAATCATCTTTTTAGAGGGCTCCTTGAATGAAAGTTAATCAAGTATGAAGACTACCATACCTCTATTGATGAAACTCCACAAAAATTGATTGGAAAAGGTGAAAACTTGAGCTTCAAAGCTTGCCTCCTTCTCCAATGGTGGTTTCTAGAGAGAGGATATTTGGGGAAGATGGTGGTTTCTAATTTGTGATTTGAAATAATGAATTTAAAAAGGGTCTTCAATACCTTTAAAAGCCTTAAAATACATTAATGAAATAATAATAACCATCCTCAACCCATAACCAACTAATTAGCAATTTACCATAATGACCCTACATTGGCCGAACCTAGACAGCAAAGCAATGGTGACCTACAGACCGTAGGTGGGGTGATGCCCCGTCCTGCTGGTCCATGGTTTGGGTCTGAGGGTCTCCATTTGGGGCCTTGACCCATGGAGGCCATCCAAGGGGCGTGGATGGACCTACATGGTGTAGGTCCCATCCGCAGCTCCTTGGTTTTTGGCAGATTTTTGCTAGTTGGGGTGTAACGACCCTAAAAATGAACTAGTGAAACTAGAGCCTCACATGTGAGTTTGGAGTCGAGAACTTAATGAAATGGTTATAATTGAATTTGACCCAAAAAGTTCTTAAAATGTGCTTCGGAAGTTACCGGAAACTTGTTTAGCTGTATATAAAAAGAT
>JAJOOR010037359.1:0-10342 GCA_036250505.1 Solanum acaule | reverse complement strand
AGACCCTCGAAAAGGCTTCACTTGGAAATTTCGGATTTTGATATGGTTGCTCTAAAATTTGGGTTAGACCCATTTCCCACTCAATTTGACCCCCTAAACAAGAATATAAAGTCGGATTTTCGAAAAACGAAACGGATTTTTTTATATATAGCTAAACAAGTTTCCGGTAACTTCCGAAGCACTTTTTTAAGAACTTTTTTGGGTCATTTCATTGACGGCCTAAGGGACTCATAGGGGACATGGGTAGTCCATATACACTACTTGGGCCCGAATCCTGATCTTATGGCATGTCGAATATGTAGAGGATCATAAGTAGCCAAAATCATGCAAGAAAAGGCATCGACGCGTCGGCTAGTCAAGGAAAAATTGAGCACATCCCATATCCCTTCAATATCTCATGTATGAAAGGAGCACGTCCCTAATACCATGCAATCTCAACAAGAAATAATCAAGTAGTCCAGGTGGTATGACTCTTATTAAAACTAGTTTAGAATAAATGTCGAGTAAAAAGTATTTCATCATGAATGAAAAATATGCCAATGCATGAATCGGGATTGTACCACAAAACCCATAAAAATGAACAAATAATGCATGTAATCATAGACATCCAAACAATAAATAAATATAGGGTCAACCATACAATCCTACCAAAGATGAAGAGTAATAACCTGGGATTGAACTGGTCCCTGGGTAGGGACTTGGGCCCATCAATACAATGAAGTTCAATACGAGTACAACAAGCCTATCGCTAGAAAACAAGTGAAGGGGTCAAGAAGAGCCTTTAAATCAATAAAGGGGGAACAACTCAAGGGATGAAACCCTAACCCAATCATACTACTCTAGTACGTGAAAGAGAAAAATTAAGACCAACCCATGGCTATAACGAGGCACCAAGGTCATAAGAACCAAAACAAAGAGGAAGACCTATTACAATCCTTATAGGGAGAAAATCCAAACTACAAGGAAATAAAACACATGCTAAGTCATCTAGGTGCAACCTATTCTAAGGCCACAATGTATCATGCCTAAGAAAGATCATCTACACCACAAGAAAGGCTACAAGCTTAAACTAAGGATCCTAATATCCACACTAATCCCAAGGCTCTTACGAAATCAGAAAAAGATTGGATAAAAAGTGGAAATCTAAATACCCGCCAAATACCATCCAAAATTACATGAAATATATTTTAGGCATTTTATAAGAAGTGAAATCAAGGAAGTAGACCAAGGCCTACCCCAAAACCAATCACAAACCCTCTCAGTTGATAGTTTTGTTCTTTTAGATACTTTTAGACATCTATTGAGTTAATCAGTTATTGATATCTTATGAGTTAATCTTTACAATTAAGCTCCTATTTTACTTGACTAAGTCTTCCACTGAGTTCTAAGCCATGCCAAGGGTTCTTTTGTGGACCAATGATGGTTCTCGAGTGCCAGCCATGTCTAGAGTGTATACTCTAGGCGTGACAAACTTGATATCAGAGCATAGATTTCAAGAGTCCTAGGGTGTATGAAGCCGTGTCTGTAGAATCCTTGTTATGGTGTGAAGCGCGCCACATCTATAATTAGGAGGCTACAATATTTAGGAAACATATAGTTCATTCTTACTCGCTTTCATGTGATAGAGTTCAACTCTATAAAAGTTTCTTTTTGATTCGTGCTTGCATGCATATTTTAAGATCATGCCTCCACGAAGAGTTGTTCGAGGTCGTCCTGGAAGGAGAAACGTTGATCTTCAAGATCAAGGGGCACCTAATGAACCAGATGTGCAATCCCTTTAAGGAGAGGTCATCAATGTTGAGTTTCGAGGAGCTATCCAAATGTTGAGTCAAGTCGTGTCTAATCAAGCTGGTCAACAAAGAGTAGTTCATCAGGATGTGGGTGATACATCCAGAATCCGTGAGTTATTAACAATGAATCCTCCAGAATTCACAAAGCCATATATTACTGAGGATTTGGAGAACTTTGTGGATGAGATGTAGAAGGTGATTGAGGTAATGCATGTTGTTAATGTTGAGCGTACATAGTTAGATGCATACTAGCTTAGGGGTGTTTCTAGGATTTTGGTATGATCAGTGGAAGAAGAGTAGGTTGAAGGGGTACCACTTGTGAGCTGGACTCTCTTTGAAAGTGCCTTCATACGACGCTTCTTTCCCTATGACCTAAGGGAAGCAAAGGTAAGAGAATTTATGAATCTTAAACAGGAGTCCATGAGTGTGCGTGAGTACAGCCTTAACTTCACTTAAATTTCTCGTTATGCTTTGGAGATGGTGGCAAGTATGAGAAGCATGATGAGTCTGTTTGAATCTAGGTTGTCTCGATTGTCAAGTAAAGAGAGTAAGGCAGCTATGTTGATAGAAGATATTGACAAATCTAGGCTTATGTTTTTTTAGAAGTAGGTTAAGAAAGATAAGATGAAATGTAAAGAGGAGTTCCGTAACAAGAGGGCTGAGACAACAGGTCATGAGTCTCGACATTAAAAACTAATAATAGGAATCGGTCATTTTTTCAGCAAAGGCCAACCAGACCTGCACAATCATCAGCTAATACACCCGCACCAAGGAACAAAGGTGACTTCAGGAACCAGAACTCCCAGAATTCTAGAGCTAGACCTACTTAGTCTCATGTTTGTGTGGTACAAAAAGGTAATTAGACTCCTACATGTGCTAAGTGTGGTAGAAACCACATTGAAGCGTGTCATGATGGTTCCAATGGTTGTTTCAGGTGTGGACATACAAGTCAGTTCATGAGAGAGTTCCCTAAGAACAAGCAGGGTAATGGAAATAGGGGCAATATAAACTTCATCAATGGCTCTCGTAGATAGAGCTGCACCAAGAGGAGCTACATGAGGGACAATTGGAGGAACAAATTGTTTGTATGCTATAGCCAATCGCCAAGAATAAGGGAATTCACCAGATGTAGTCACTGGTATGATCAAAGTCTTTAATTTTTATGTGTATAAATTACTTGATCGAGCTGTGAGTCTATCTTTTGTGACTTCATATATAACTATGAGGTTCGATATTCTTCCCAAACAACTTTTTGACCCCTATAGTGGTTCCACACCTACTGGTGAGTTTATTCTAGCCAAGAGAGTTTATTACGATTGTGTCATCTCTGTCAATCACAAGAACACCATGGCTAACTTAGTTGAGTTAGACATGGTGGACTTTGATATTATTCTAGGTATGGACTGGCTTCATACTTGTTATGCCTTAGATGATTGTAGAACTTGAGTAGTCAAGTTTAAGTTTCCTAATGAGCCTTTTATAAAGTGGAGGAGTAGTTTTGTAGTGCCTAAGGGCCATTTCATTTCAAACCTTTAGGCTAGAAAGTTAATCTCTATGGGGTGCATGTATAATTTAGTCTGAGTTAATGACTCTAGTGTTGAGACACCACCTATTCAGTCAGATCTCCTTGTTTGTTAGTTTCCAAATTTCTTGCTAGATGATCTTCCTGGAGTCCTTAGTGAGAAAGAAATAGATTTTGGCATACATATTCTTCTTGATACTCGACCTATCTCTATTCCGCCATATAGAATGGCTCCAAATGAGTTAGAAAAGTTAAAAGAGCAGTTGAAAGATGTTCTTGATAAAGGTTTTATTCGATCTAGTGTCTCACCTTGGGGTGCTCCGGTCTTATTGGTGAGGAAGAAAGATGGTTCTTTTAGGATGTGAATTGACTAACGCCAGTTGAACAAGTTCACTCTAAAAAATAAGTACCCTATTCCGAGAATTAATGATCTTTTTTATCAGTTCTAGGGTGCCACTTAATTTTTTAAGATAGACCTCAGATTTGGCTATCATCGGTTAAGAGTGCGAGAAATTCATATCCCAAAGACAACATTTAGGACGCTGCAATGTTCATGGATCTTATGAATAGGGTATTTAAGCCATATCTTACCGTGTTTGTGATTGTATTTATTGATGACATTTTGATTTATTCAATGAATAAGGAGGATTATGCTAGTCATCTTACGATAGTTCTCCAAACTCTCAAGGATAGAGAGTTGTATGCTAAATTTTCTAAGTGTGAGTTTTGGCTTGAGTTTGTGGAATTCTTAGGCCACATTGTATCTGGAGAAAGAATTTGAGTTGACACTCAAAAGTTGAAGCAATGCAGAACTGTCCCAGATCCACATCTCTAACTGATATAAGGAGTTTCTTGGGATTGAATGGTTATTATAGAAGGTTTGTTGAGGGCTTTTTAATCTATTTTATCCCCGTTAACAAAGTTGACTCAGAAGACAATAAAGTTTCAATGGTCTGAAGCTTATGCATCTAGAGTTGCCTTTGGTTGTGTATTTATGCAGAATGGTAAGTTAATAGCCTCTGCCTCCAAACAACTTAAGATTCACCAGAAGAATTGCCCAACTCATGATCTCAAGTTTTCTATTGTAGTATTTGCTTTGAAAATAAGCTATCTCTAACTCTATGGTGTTCATGTATATGTTTACACGATCACAAGAGTATTCAGTATGATTTTAGTCAAAAATAATTTAATATCAGATAGAGGAGGTGTTTAGAGTAACTCAAGGATTACAATATGAGTATCCCCTATCACCCAGGTAATGCTAATGTTGTTGTTGATGCTTTAATTAGATTATCTATGGGTTGTACTGCCCATGTTGACCAAAGATGTGCATAGACTTGCACGATTGGGATTTCGGTTGTTAGATTCCAAAAAATGTTGAGTGGTGGTGATGAATGGGGCTGAATCATCAGTAGTGTTTGAAGTGAAGGAGAAAAAAAACCAAGACCCTATTCTACTTGAATTAAAGGTGAATGTTCATAAGCAAAAGGTGATGGCTTTTGAGTAAGGGGGAGATGATGGGTTGAGGTAATAAGGTAGACTATGTGTACCAAAGGAGGATGAGCTCTAAGAGAGGATCGTGGAGAGATCTCATAGCTCAAGATATTCGATCAATCTCGTCCATAAAAATGTATTGTGACATGAGAGAAGTCTGTTAGTAGAGTAGTATGAAGAGGTGTATTGCATAGTTCATTGCTAAGTGCACAGATTGCTAACAAGTCAAGATAGAGCTCCAAAGTCCAGGTGGTGTGGCTCAGAATATAGATATTCTGGAATGGAAGTGGAAGATGATCAATATGGATTTCATTACTATCTTTCCGCAATCTCGCAGGCATCATGATTTGATTTGGGTGATTGTAGATCAGATGACTAAATCAACCCATTTATTTCCTGTAAAGACAACTAATTAAGTTTTAAATTATGCTAGATTATACATCCAAGAGATATTCCGATTAGATGGACTTCCTATGTCTATCATTTCAAATAGAGGTGCAAAATTTACCACTAAAATTTGGAAGTCTTTTTAGAGAGTTTTGGGTTCGATGGTAAATTTGAGTACTTCTTTTCATCCTCAGACTGATGGTCAAGTAAACCGCATGATTCAGACATTAGAAGATATGTTGAGGGAATGTTTCTAAGACTTTAAAAGGAATTGGGATGGCCAGTTGCCTCTCATAGAGTTTGCTTACAACAATAGCTATCACTCCAGTATACACATGGCTCCTTATAATGCTCTTTATGGGAGAAGATGTAGATCTCCTAATTGTTGGTTCGAACTTTGTGAGCTGAGTTGACAGGACCATATTTGGTTGATCAATACATGGAGAAGGTGAAGATTATTCAGGAATTTTTTAAGACAGCACAAAGTCGTCAGAAATACTATAAAGATGTTAGGAGGAGAGACTTAGAGTTTAAGGTTGATGAATAGTTTTACTTGAAGGTTTCATCCATGAAGGGTGATATGAGATTTGGAAAGAAGGGGAAACTCAGTCCTCGGTATATTGTTCCTTATCGAATATCCAAGAGAGTTGGTAATGAAGCTTATGAGTTTGAGCTACCGTCAGAGTTAGCAGTAGTTCATTCTTGTCTCACATTTCTATGTTGAAGAAGTGTATGTTGATCCTTCACTCATTGTGCCTACTGAGAATATTCATATTAAGGGCAGCCTATCTTATGAGGACATGCCTGTTCAGATTCTTGATCATTAGGTTCACAAGTTGAGGACCAATGAGGTTGCATCAGTAAAGGTCTTATGGAGGAATCAATTTGTAGAGGATGCGACTTGGGAGGTTGAGGAGGATATGAATAAGAGATACCCATATTTCTTCCATTTCGGAGAAATTCAAAATCAAGGTACTACTCTTTTGTAAAGTACTCTTTAAGTTAATATGGTCAGTTATGTGAATTGCTTGTTGTGTACTTGAGTTGGGGTGTTAGATTCTTCCCCTTTCCTTTTTGGCTTTGTGTGATCTCGTTTGAGAACGAATGTTCTCAGGGGGGGACTTTGTAATATCTCGTACTTCGAAAAGTCAACTACAGATTCGTAAAAGAAAAAAACTTTAGTTTTGAGTTGTAGTTCAACTTCAAACGACCATAACTATCAGCACAAAATGAGTTAGGTAGCGCATGAGTATCAAATAGAAGGTCTTTTAGTCCTCTTTACAACGCCGCCAAGTTTGCTAAATTTCGAGTTCGGATGAAGGAGTTATGTCTATTTGAGTACAACCTCTATAGTTTAAGCATTTCATCCATTTTAAGGAGGGGTATTTTGCTCTTTTCCTTACCCCCCACTAGGCCTAGACGTTTTTCTCACCCAAATAGGGGTCTAAACTAATTGAGATAAGTTACCATTCATTCCTAAACACTTAGGGTTGAGAGAAGGGTTTCAAGAGGAGAAGAAGACTAAGGTTTCAAGTGATCATTCCAGTTTTGAGGATTTTCGCCAATAACATAGTTTTTTTAGGAGTTTAAGAGTATTACTTCTTTTAAGAGGATAATTTGAGTAATTACCTCTATTGAGAAAGAGTTATGTTTTTAAACATTTGAGCCTGAGTTATATATATTATTGGGAGTAGTATTAAGCACCGATATTGGGATGTGTTCAAACAACTCAAACTCTTCATAAATTATGTATGCAAACACGGGTAAAGGGTCATACTTTTTAGACGAGTCCTAATTGTTTTTAAGCATAGCTTTGTTGATCCACTTAGTTGAGGTGTTCTATACCCCGCAAATGTATAAGAAAGTTTTGGCAGCATGGATGAGACGTTGTATCATCACGTAGCTTATAGTGATGGTTGTTGGTTAGATAATCTCGCAAATAAGAGTAAAGAGTTTATTTATTGTATTTTATACATATTGATTTGATATTTACAGTATTAAAAGCTTTATATATTGCATCATTTATTGTACCTTTCACATTTTTGTTGAGATGAGGTGACTATGTCTTCCTAGAGTATCATTGCAGGTATCTATTACTTTAAGTTTTCTCCTTACATGCTTGTACATTCAATGTACTGATGTCATTCGACCGGCATATTTTTATGATGCACATTCAAGTGTTCAGGGTCATCAATAGACGCTCCATTCATCCCATTGCATTCCAGCTAGCTTTGGTGAGCCCCTTTGCTTTTCGTAGGCCTTTACATTATTGTTTTATTTTTGATAGGCTGTTGGGGTTTTGTACTGACATCCGTCTTATTATTAGAGGCCTTATAGACAATAGTAGATGAGGAGTCATTTACCTCATTTTCCCTTGTAAATGCTTGAAAGACTTTGAGTGGATTGTTTTATTCATTTAGATACTTTCAAGACATTTATTGAGTTAATCAGTGATTGAGACTTTATGAGTTAATCTTAACAATTGAGCTCCTCTTTTACTTGAGTAAGTCTTCTGCTAAGTTGTGAGTAAGGACAAAGGTTTGCTTGGGACCAGTGATGGTTCTTGAGTGGTGGCCACGTCCAGTGTGTAGACTCGAGGCATGACACCTATTATCTCAAGGAACCGATGCCGAAAAATTGGGCAGATTCCGAACCCAAATGATGCAAAAATAGTCTCCACAAGCATGAGGCTCAAAACCACTATTGCAGAAGTTAGAAAGGACTCAATCTAGGAGTCAAAAGACATCATCACCATAAGGATATACCGTGAATTGAAACCCACCATTAGAGTCACAAAGGACTTAATCTAGGTAGAAATCTGAGTCCAACTCAAAAGAATCCACAAAGGTCAAAATTCACAACCGAATCAAATATAATAAGTTCAAAAATGTAATCGAACTAGGATTCACACTTTTATACCCAAGTCTGCTACATCAGTCTACAAGTAGTTAAAATCGTCTAAGCCGACATCAAAGCATTTTCTAAGCCAAACAACAACAAATAGAAGTTTTATGGCAATCATTAGTCTATGTCTAGACTAAGGATAAGAATAATCATAAATATCCATATTACATCCATAAATCATTAACATGGGATTATAGGAATCAAAGGCAAGGTAAAACATGCTTAATTCCCCTAAAATACCTAAGAATGAAAGCTAGCGTAATAATTCTATTAACTAAACATGAGTCATACTAATAACCCTACCAAAACTAGCTAAACACCATGTTAATACTCTTACAAGAACAACGTAAGATTGGTAAAGCATAGCCTACTTCGATGACAATTGCGCAAACCCCGAAATCTACTTAATCAAAGATTTATCTTTCCAAACCACCTCCTATCACTACCCTTATAAGATCCATGAGCCTCGCATGGGAATTAAAAAATTAACACCATCAATGAGTCCTTATAAGTTCAAGGAACTTGTCCTGATAAATTGGGCACATTCCGAGCCCAAATGATGCAAAAATAGCCTTCACAAGCATGAGGTACAAAACCACTATTAAAAAAAATATAGAAAGGGGGGGGGGGGGGGTCAGAATAAGAAATTACCATAATAAAAATACAACAATGCTCCCTCAATGGATCCAACTCGAAGAGACAACAGTTACCAACAAATCGCACAAGAATTTAGTTCAAACGCAGCTCAGTTGATGAAGAAATCACCTTTTGAAATGTGAACTTGTGAGCTAAAATTTGGAGCTGATATCATATACTTAGATGAAACTCTTCATTACTATTATGACGCCTATGGTAGAAACCATGACCTTATAAAAGTGAGACCATCATGATTACTAAGGTCAAACCTTGCGATCGTTCTGACAAAAGTTTGTCCACCCAGTCAACATTCTTATCGTGACCACAAAAAGGCCACATGACTGCAATGAGTAGGTACATTGTTCTTCATGGTTATGGAGGTCTTCATCGTGACATCGATGAAGGATTTCATCTGCACCAAATGTTTTTGAGTTAGATATGTCACAAAGTTTAACACTTCTGTAACGGGGTGCTCAAATTTTCATTGGAGAGAATACATGCAATAAACTATGCAACCCCCATAAAATTCAATATTCAGGACTCAGTGGAGATGTCAAAACTTCTAATGGAGGTTATCACATTAGAAGGACTCAGTTAAAAGACCTTCTAGATAAGGACTTCATCAGACCTAGTATTTCACCATGGGGTGCACCAGTGTTGTTTGTGAAGAAGAAAGATGGTTCCCTCAAATGTACATCGACTATAAGCTATTGAACAAGGTCACAATCAAGAGTAAGTATCATACCCCAAGGATTGATGATTTTTTTGACCAACTTCAGGGTGCTAGTAATTTCTCTAAGATAGACCTCAGATCCAGTTATCAACAGCTCAGAGGCAGAAATAGTGATGTCCCGAAGATAGTCTTCAGAACTCTGTATGGTCCTTATGAATTTGTAGTCATGTCATTTGGACTAACCAATGCTCCGACAGCTTTCATGGATTTGATGAACAATGCTCAAGTAGTATTTGTACTTGTTCGTTATCGTCTTTATTGATGATGTCCTTATTTACTCTAGGAATGAGGAAGAACATGCGAGTCATTTGAGGGTTTTTCTGTAAACTCTCAAAGATCACCAGTTATTTTCTAAATTTAGCAAGTGTGAGTTTTGGTTACAATCTGTAGCTTTCCTTGGTCATGTTGTGTCTAGCGAAGGGATTCGAGTGGATTCACAGAAAATTAAAGCATTGAAACAATGGCCCTGACCTACCTCTCCTACTGATATCAGAAGTTTCTTGGGTTTAGTTGGTTATTACAGAAGGTTTGTTGGAGGATTTTCATACATAGCCTCTCCATTGACTAGGTTGACTAAGAAAAAGGTCAAGTTTCAGTGGTAAGATGATTGTGAGAATAGCTTTGCAGAACTGAAAACTAAGTTGACTACATCTCCTGTTTTGACAGTACTATACGGTTCAGACAATTATGTCATCTATTGCGATGAATCCAGAGTCTGCCTGGTTTGTGTGTGTCACGACCCGGGAGCACCCCCTAGTCGTAACCGGCGTACTCGACCTCGAAGAGGTCTAATACAAGCCTCTTAGCATTCATTCATCGCATAGACACTAAAACCATAAGGAATTAAAACTTTCTTTACCAAGAAAACATTTCACA
>JAJOOR010037358.1:0-16915 GCA_036250505.1 Solanum acaule | reverse complement strand
CCATGAAGGGTGTTATGAGATTTGATGTTACGCCCTTAGCTTACTAAGAGTAATCTCATTCAAGGATGAATGTTACCAAGGGGGAGATATTGTAACAGAAAATTGGTTAAGTTGTGTTAAGTTTTTGGTTAACTTCAAACAACCATAACTCCTAACTCAGAATCAGTTAGGTGTGCTACAAGATACCGTAGGAAAGATCTTTGAATTTTCTTTCCAACGCCACTAAGTTTGCTCAATTTCGAGTTCTGAGGGAGATATGCCCATTTGAAGTTGGGATGTCTAGATAAGGAAAGTAAAAACTGGATTTTAGAACGGTATTATGGTCTTTTCACTACCCAATCAGCTTAATTCATTTTTGGTAATTACTTAGGGGTCTAAACAGAATTAGATCAGTTTACGCTTTACCAAATTACGCTAGGGTTTTTGGAGAAAAGAACTCAAAAGGAGAAAAGAGGAGAAAAGTCAAGTGTTCTTGGAGTTTTCTTGCGGAATCAAAGTTGTTTCGCCAAAGGTTGATCCCTAAAGAGGTATGTGAGTTCACATAACGTTGGGTTCGTCCACCCACACGCCAAACATGTTTATTTTAGTATGATTTTCGTCCTAAACAATTGAGACTTTGATGTTCTTGAGTTGTATTCTTGAATTGCTTTCGTTCTTGAATTTGGGATGAGATTGAGGAATTCTTGAAAGTTTAAGGTCGATTGTTAGAGTTGTTTTGAGTTAGATTCTTGTGTACATGTGCTGGGTATTAGAATCTAAAGAGGAATTGAGGAAAATAATTGAATTTAGGCGAATTAAGATTAGAAAATGAAGAAGGAACAAGTCGGGTAAATATGGATACCAAGTCCCCGTCGCGGACCTGTTCCTCAGGATTGACAAAATTTTCTTCGCTTCGCGGAGTGGTCACGGACCGTTCTGCCTCAAATTTTATTTCACGACCAAATAATTAAATGCTTCTCCACGATGCGGAATTGCTTCCAGACAGTGATTTCTTGATCATTTCTCATGTTTAACAATCTAAAAACACTCATAAACGTCATGAGATCTTTCCTATCACAAATTACAATCCTTGAATCCATAAATTCAAATTCAAGGAAAGTTAAGAGCCAAGTCAAGAGAAGTTCTTAGAGTCTTTCATAAGTCTTGTACAAATATTTTAACTTTGTTTTAAGACCTGAATTTTGAGTTGAGTAAAGAGTAAAGATTGAAGTTCATTTTTTTCAAAAGAGTATATTGGGACTATGTATTCCCAAAGAGTAAAATGTTTTCACGTTTAAACAAAAAAGGAAACTGAGATTTCCAAAAGAGCCTTTGTGCTAGTTTTTAGTAAAGAGTAAATGCTTTCACAATTAAGCAAAAGAGGAAACACTAATTTCCAAGAGAGCCTTCGGGCTAGTTTTTGAGTAATTATCTTAAACCACAAAGTAATGTTTTTAAACATAAGAGCTAGTATCATATTTTGGAAGTAGTATTGAGCACCGATATGGGGAAGAGTTCAGAAAACTCCCATCCCCCATAAACCATGTAGCCACCATGGGTAGAAAAAGGCTCATACTTTTTATATGATTCCTTAGTGCTTTTTAGCATAGACTAGTGGATCCAGTTAGTAGTTAGGTTCTATGCCCTCATCAAGGTATAGGAAGGCCCTGGCAGCGTGAGACAAAATGATGTATCATCACAATAGCTCTTAAGTGATGGTTGTCGGTTAGAGAAACTCCCATAAAAGTATTTTGTATTATTATATACATTGAGTAAATCGTATTTTTATATACATCCAAAGTTCATTTGTATTTTTGCATACATACCGAGTTATTATTGTATTTCAAAATACACAGAGTTGTTATCCATGTTTTCAAAGCTTTTCTTTATATTGCATTTACATTATTGCTTTATATTGAAATGAGTTAAGTTGAGTTGAGTTGAGCCCAAGTATGTTCTTTTAGTTCCTTTCAAGCTTATGTCTTGTTTTAGGTTTCCCCTCGCATGCTTGTACATTCAATGTACTGATGACATTTGGCCTGCATCTTTTTATGATGCAAATACAGGTAATCAGGATCAACATCTAGCGTATCGTTGTTCCAGTTAAGCTTCAGAGTTGTTAGTGAGCCTTCTTGCTTCCAGAGAATCACCTTTTTCATTACTTTATCATTTTAGTTCATTAGGAAGTCATGGGTCTTGTCCCGACATCCATCTCAGTTGTTAGAGGCTTCATAGATAGTTAGTTGGTGTTAGTTCTTGAGTCTTTCCATTTAAGTTATGTTTGAGACTTGAGTTGCCACTTTGGCCAGTGAATGTTTATTTATAATACATTCTCAGTTATCATTGATCTTTTAGTTTACTTTTTAAAGTACAGTTATGTTGAATAAGTCTTCCGCTAAGAGCTAAGCTAGACCAATGGTTCGCTTAGGGCCAACAATGGTTCTCGAGTGCCTGTCCCTCCCAGGGTGTAGGCTCGGGGCGTGACACCTTCAGGGTATTATGTGCCTTGTTACATCTAAGGGGTACCCTTGGGTCGTGACAAACTTCATAGAATTCCAAAGTAGTTCAACCATCATTGCTATACTTGGTCGAGCTTAGTCGATGTAACTGGACAATAACTAATTGCTTGAGTTTTAGTTGATACATTTAACTGTTATGAATTTAAGCTTAATTGAATATTTATTAGTGTGAACTATACTCAGATCCGAAATTATGGAGAGAACATGCTCTTTTTTTTTGTCACTTGAAATTCTATAGATCAACACAATATTCACTATATTTGGAAATCAATTTATTAAAACAAAGTAAGAGCATTCGCTAAATCAAGGGAGTAACAAGTACAACATAAGCAATCTTCAGAATCTGCAGGATGTCATAGAACTCTATTTTTGTCGTGCTCTTCATCATTTCATCTCCTTGCGTTAGAAGTTTTTGAAGACATAAGCAATCATTGCAACCTTGATTTTTAAGAAAAATACCTTAGACCTTGGCTAGAATATTTTTAGTATTATTTTTCCATTTAGAAGCCCCACAAATTTTGTACTCAGTTTAGTGTGCTCTCCTGATTTTTTTTGTCTCTTGAAATTCCATAGCTCAACACAATATTTAGTATATTTGAAAATCAATTCATTATCTACCCTTATTTGCTTAATTAACCGACGTTCCAAGCTTTGGTTTGCCCAGGTAAGATGTCATATTATTTCGAAGAAAGTCAAATGTTTTCAGGTTATTTGCTACTGTAAGGAATTGGCAACTACAATTATCATTTTTGAGTAAATATTGAATGCACAAACATAACACATATAACTTAAAAAATTGTTTGCTTTATTCTTTCGATAATTAAAGAGAGATAATGTATTATTATTGCAGAAATATATGACACATAAAGAAGACGACCAACATGCTTCTGCTACATGAACACTCCATCTTCCGGCGCATTCACTAAAGGAGCAGATCCTTTAAATAGAAGCATGCAAGAATAGGTGACATATTTGACACTATCAATAAGCACAACAATGAATATCCGAGAGAGGGACTTCGAACCTATGATGCCATCACCATCAACCAGAACAGATACTATCATGGAAGAAAGTGACTTGTTCCTGCTGAAGTTCTCTTGCTTTCCATTTGTTCCAGTTTGTTCTTCAGAAATGCTGTGAGAGGGTCTAGAAAGGGAAAATGGAGGGCCATTGAGGATAGTTGATTTTACATTCTCTTTCTCCTCAGATCCAAGAATGAATTGTCCCATTGCAGGACTTCGATAAAGGCAAGGATGGATTCCTGGGATAACAGGGGCTAAATCACCAGGAACTGTGAGGACGACCTCTCTATTTTTCTTATCAGCACTTCCATGAAATGCCATGGATTTCTCACTTGCCAATACAGATTGAATTATCAAGTTCCCATCAATCTTAACAAGTTTATCATTCCTTGGGACATATGGAGAGGCTGCTAGAGGATCACTACCATTTTCCACATGAACAAACTCATCTACAACCTTATTAGTATTTTTCTGATTGCTTTCGCCCTGACCTCCCCGGCCACAATGGGAGCTATGATCTTTTCCACCGTATTTCCCAGAATAACATGTCTCATTCACAGGCCCGTCATTTGTCAAAAATCTTCCATGATGTTTTACATAAAATCCACTCACAAAAGACTCTCCACTCATAGATGGTTCCCTAATACCTCCATATCTCTGTTTTAATAAAGGAACCAACCCACCAAAGAGCATCATGAAGAATAACACACCAAGGAAGCTAACACTAGCAACCTTCTTTGTTTTCATCTCACTCTTCTTTTTCTCCACATTCTTGCTACTTTTTAGTGTGGGTGCTAGTGCTTGTGATTTCAACTTTGGAATGGGAACTAATGGAGAAGGATAAGGATAAATCCTGGGGGATGGAGGCACTTGAGCAGGTACATCAGCACCTCCAAATTGTGCCTTTAGAGTTACATTTTCCGATATTGCATAGGATAAATTTGCATTCAAATTGTGCCTTTAGAGTTACACTTTCCCTGTTCCTAATTTTTCTAGCCATCCCCTTTTCGTCCTCATCATTGTTAACATTGTCACTCAAGGAAAATATAGTCAATTTTTGGTGTTTGCTTACATCATTCGAGTCTTCACTACTCTTTTTCCTTTTCAACAAATAACTACAGTTACTTATATTAGCATTAACACCCTCTAATTTCAGGTTATGTTCTACAACACCACCTTTTACTGAATTATTTCCTAAATTTAGGGAAAAATGTACCAGATTGTTCGAAACTGGAGCTTCCCCGAGACAATATCCTGAGGTCGAATTGAATGTTCTAGAAGCATCATCAGAACTCACTATTAGTTAACTCTCAGGTTGACCAAAGCTATGAGGGTTCATCTAACTCGAGTCCAAACACGACTCCAACCTAAGATAGTATGGTAAATTCACTATGTCAATTATTGTTTTCTTAATAGGTGTGTCAATTGAAAAGTGGACAAGTAATTAGGGAAGGAGGGAGTAGTATTTTCGAGTTTAGCCTTCAATCAAAAAATATATTAACCCTTTTAAGATCAGGTACATTAAATACCACTATTTTATTTCAGCAAATCTCTTCACTTTTCTACAAGGAATTTGTAGAATTTGAAGGTTGTGTTAGCATAGAACAATTCAATGTTGACTAATTAATCTAATTAACACCTGAGAATGAGATAAAGAATCCACAGGAGATTTACTATATAAATGGTGTCCTTTTACTTTGGTAAGCATGTGGTGAAGTGTTAAAAAAAAGAAATGTGTCATGGTCTTTGGTGGTGAAAGTGACGGTGTTATATGTATATTTGGAGGAGTCATCAAATATTATATTCGTCACTTTACTCTCTTTTTTTGTTGTTTCTTGTGATAATTTGAACTCTAAAACTTCCTGAATGTTAACAAGTATTCTCTAGGAATCATCTTGCAAATTTAATAAGTCCACAAATTGGACTCATTTAAGGCTATATTTTAATAGAAATTGTGTCCTCAAATGCTTATTTTATCTCAATATCTGATGAAAACCTTTAAGTTTCTCGAATTCGAAGTTTAAAGGAAAGCATGGACACTGCTTCGCAAAAAGGAACGAAAAGGCTGAAAAGGACAAGAAAATGAAGGCCTGAGGATCGCCGAGTTCACTTGGCGAATCGCCGAAGGGTCTCACTTCGGGTTTTGTTCCAATGTGCTGAGCCCTGCAGGAAAGGATCAAGTCGGCGGAAAAAGGGAGCAGTCTGCGCATCGCCAAGGAGTTCTGCAAAGTAGTACTATGACGCCCAATGACCCAAAGCACAACGATGCCGAAAGATGGTGCAAGACGACGATGAACTACACCAAAGGGCAAATCGCCGAGCTGATCAGTAATTTCGACTAATGTAGCTAAATGATCCGTCGCAACATAGATTTTTGAAAACTATAAATACTCGTTGAGAGTTATAGGAATATCATTAGACAATATCATATTTTAGTATCATATTTTTAGAGAACAATATAATTTTAGTACTTTTTATTTTACTTTCAACTTTTCCAAAGTGTGGTAAGAACTATCCGGGAGAGTGTCTTGCTGGCAGAGATGGGTAATTTGGATATGGTCAGTTTGGCCATAGGTTGAAGGATTACCCTTCTGCTAGGCAGAGGCAAGGAGGTAACAATAATAGGGCTCAGTCTACAGCTCCAGCAGCACCAACGGGTCGCCCAACTCAGTAGGGTGCTTCATCTAGTACAAGTGGTGGTCAGTGCCAAAACAGGTTGTATGCTCGCCAGGACGATGGAGATTCTCCTGATGTGGTCACTAGTACGTTATGAGTCTTTCATTTAGATGTTTATGCGTTGTTAGATCCAGGGGCTACTTTATCTTTTGTTACTCCCTATATAGCAGTAAACTTCAGTGTTAGTCCAGAAACTCTTTCAAAACCATTCTCAGTCTCTACTCCAGTTGGTGAGCCGGTTATAGCTAGAGGGTATACAAAAATTGCCCTGTCACAGTCTCTTAGAAAGTCACCTCATCAGATCTTGTAGAGTTAGAAATGGTAGATTTTGATATCATTCTAGGCATGGATTGGTTACATTCCTATTATGCCTTAGTCGATTGTAGAACTAAGATCATTCAGTTTCAATTTCCAAATGAGCCAGTCTTAGAATGGAAAGATAGTAGCTCAACACCTATAGGCCGATTTATATCTTACCTTAAGGCCATAAAGATGATCTCTACAAGGTACATCTACCATCTTGTTCGGGTTAAGGATTCAAACTCCGAAACCCCAACTCTTGAGTCAGTCCCAGTAGTAAATAAGTTTCCAAAAGTGTTTCCAGAAGATCTTCCCGGAGTTCCTCCCGAAAGGGAAATCGACTTTGGAATAGATCTCCTTCTAGATACCAAACCTATTTTGATTCCTCCTTACAAAATGTCTCCAGCTGAACTTAAGGAATTGAAAGAGCAGATGAAAGACTTCTAGATAAAGTCTTCATTAGAACGAGTATAAATTTGTAGTTATGTCTTTTGGACTAACCAATTCTCCTGCAGCTTTCATGGACTTAATGAACAAGGTGTTCAAACAGTATTAGGATTTTTTCGTTATCGTCTTTATTGTTGATATCCTCATTTATTCTTGGAATGAGGAGGAACATACGACTCATTTGAGAGTTGTTCTACAAACTCTCAAAGATCGCCAGCTATTCGCTAAGTTTAGCAAAATGTGAATTTTGGTTACAATCACTCGCCTTCCTTGGTTATGTGGCATCTAGCAAAGGGATCCGAGTGGATTCTCATAAAATTAAGGCAGTGAAGCAATGGCCCAGACCCACCTCTCTAATAGATATCAGAAGTTTCTTGGGTTTGGCTGGTTATTATAGGAGATTCATTGAAGGATTTTCATCCATAGCTTCCCCATTAACCAAGTTGACTCAGAAGAAGGTCAAATTTCAGTGGTCAGATGAGTGTGACAAAAGTTTCTCAGAACTAAAGACTAAGTTGACTACAGCTCCAGTCTTGATTCTACCAGATGGTTATGTGATTTATTGTGATGCATCCAACGTCGGCCTAGGTTGTGTGTTGATGCAGCGAGGTAAGGTCATAACTTATGCTTCTAGACAGCTTAAGGTACATGAAAAGAACTATCCAACTCATTTCCTCGAGCTTGTAGCAGTAGTATTTGCCCTAAAGATCTTGAGACATTACTTATATGGTGTTCACGGAAAGGTGTTCACAGACCATATGTGTTCACCCAGAAAGAGTTGAATCTTCGTCAGAGGAGATGGCTTGAATTCCTCAAAGACTATGATATAAATATGCTTTACCATCCGGGTAAGGCCAATGTAGTAGCTGATGCTCTCAGCAGACTGTCTATGGGTAGTGTAGCACATGTTGAGGAAGAAAAGAAAAAGTTAGTAAAAGATGTACACAGGCTTGCTCTCTTAGAAGTTGGTCTTACGGACATGTCAGGTGGTGGTGTGATAGTTCAGAGTAGATCCGAATCTTCATTGGTAGTGGAGGTTAAGGAAAAACAGGATGGTGATCCTATATTGCTTCAGTTGAAAGGTGTAGTTCATAAGCAGATGTTTGACGTTTTCTCCCAAGGGAGCGATAGTGTGCTTCGTTACCAGAGTCGATTATGTGTTGCTAAGGTGGGTGAGTTGAGGCAGCAGATCCTTACAAAAGCCCATAACTCCAGGTATTCTATCCATCCAGGTGCCACTAAGATGTACCGTGATCTACGGGAAGTCTTTTGGTGGAATGGAATGAAGAGAGATATAGCAGCCTTTGTGGCTAAGTGTCCTAACTATCAACAGGTTAAGGTAGAACATCAGAAACCATGAGGTATGACCCAAGAGATTAACATTCCTACATGGAAGTGAGAAGTGATAAACATAGACTTCATTACATGTTTACCTCGTACTCGCAAGCAGCATGCCTCCATTTGGGTGATAGTAGATAGAGTTACTAAGTCCGCTCAGTTCTTGGCTGTCAAGACTACAGATTCAGCGGAGGACTACATTAAACTCTATATGGATGAGATAGTCAGGTTACATGGGGTTCCCTTGTCTATCATCTCAGATAGAGGTTCATTTCAGAAAGGTCTGGGTACTCAGGTAAATCTTAGCACAACATTTCATCCGCAGACGGATGGTTAGGCAGAGCGTACCATTCAGACCTTAGAGTACATGTTGAGAGCTTGTGTGATCGATTTAAAGAGCAGTTGGGATGATCACCTACCTCTCATAGAGTTCGCCTATAATAATAGCTTTCATTCCAGCATTCAGATGACCCCTTATGAAGCATTATATGGGCGTAGATACAGATCTCCAATTGATTGGTTTGAAGTAGGTGAAGCAGAATTGATTGGGCCATATTTGGTTCATGAGGCTATGGAAAAAGTTTAGCTCATCAGAGATAGACCGAAGACATCCCAGAGTCGTCAAAAGTCATATGTAGATGTAAGGAGAAGGGACTTGGATTTCGAGATTGATGATTGGGTTTTCCTGAAAGTGTTACCTATGAATGGGGTGATAAGATTTGGGAAGAAAGGGAAGCTCAGTCCTAGATATGTAGGCCCTTACAGAATCTTGAAAAGGGTTGGTAATGTGACTTATGAGTTAGAGTTGCCAACAGAACTAGAAGCGGTTCATCCAGTCTTTCACATTTCCTTATTAAAGAACTGTGTGAGTGATCCAGCATCAATAGTACCATTAGAAAGTGTGGTTGTGAAAGATAATCTCACTTATGAAGAGGTCCCAGTTGAGATTCTTGATCGTCAGGTTCGTAGGTTGAGAAATAAAGAAGTCGCTTCAGTTAAGGTTTTGTGGAGGAGTCAGTCCGCAGAGGGAGATACTTGGGAAGCAGAAGCAGCCATGAAGGCCAAGTATCCTCATCTTTTTCCTTCCGATTCCATTCCAGCTTCAGGTAATAGTTCCTCTCCAGTCTCTCAGTTTACTCTTGCGTAAATTCAGTTTCAGTATCATGTTCCTTTAGTTGCTCATGCATTTTCAGCATATTTGCATGTTCTTGGAACTCAGTTCAGTAAAATTTCAGTTTCTAGTACTTAGTGGTAGGGATTGCAGCTCCTTCCCTCCATACCCAGCTAGTTTAGTCTTCATTCAAGGATAAATGTTCCCAAGGGGGAGATATTGCAACACCTCAAACTTAGCAGACCTGACCAGTAGGAAAAGTGGTGAACCACGTAGGGGTTCAGGGATCATGAAAGGAACCACGGTTTGTCGACCTACTGGTGGTTCACACCCAGCCTAGTAGTGGTGGACCACAGAGCCCTTCACGAGTCGTGGACCACCCCACAAGCCGTGGGGAGGCTTGTGTTAGCCAGGAAAAACCAACCCAAGCTTAGACATCAAACCACGGAGCTCACCACGGTCCGTGGGAGGGTCCGTAGTCCTAGGCCAGCAGACCACCAGCCCAAGTGAAGGACCACGGTGACCTTCACGGTCTGTGGGAGGGCTCGTGGTAGGACCTCCCCAGAACCAGTAGACCCTGACTAGAACCACGACCCACTTGATCGGCCGTGGTCCCTTTGACAGTTGGTTAGTTGCTCCGTGAAAGGTCATTTTGGTCTTTTCCCATATGCATTGGGCATCTAAACTACATTGTTTTACACAGCTTAAGCCTTATGATTTATTCAGAACTTAACCAAAACCTTTATTCACTAAAATTCATCAAAATTAAAGCAAGAGGCGTGAGATTTCCCAAGAACAACCTGCAGGTTTCCTTCAAGTTCCAGCCCCAAAATCGAAAGATTTTTTCGTAGATTTAATCATCAGGTATGTGGGATTTCACTAGTGGATTTCTTTCGTCCACTAGGTCACTAGAGTTCAGTCAGACTCTTGATTCCCTATATCTTGTTTAGACCTAGGGTTTCTAGATACTTTAGATATTTGTTGTGATTTAGCTGTTATAGTGTTCCTAATCGAATTATCATGTTTTCTTGGAATTGTTGTTAAATTCCTTGTATGAAACTCAGAACCCTAGTTGTGTAGTTTCTTTTAGTTCATGAAATGCACTTGCTAGGTCAGTAAAACAGATAATCATGCTTCAGTTTTCGAATGTCACATTATCAGTATATAGTTGTTACATTCTTAGATTTTGCATGTCAGTATTTTGAGCTATTCAGTATTTCTGTCATAATGTGTCATACACATATTCAATTGGGAGTAAACTTAACACCGAGTTGAACTAGGCTTCAGCGTACCCGTATAGTCCCAGAATTACGTGCCCCGTAGGAGTATAAGTCCCCTTAGTGGGAATCAAATTTAGTGATCACGCCACTCATGCATTTATACCCCTGGCAAGGTATATTGGGTCCTCTCAATTAGGCGTATTCATCGAACTCTACGTTTAGCTCACGTGGTTTTATGTCGGTTAATAGTCAGACTCTAGTGCATTTGACTAGGTTTTCAGTTATATTTCAGTATTCAGTCTCAATAGGTCATGTTAATAATCAGTACTTGGTCATTGCATTCAGTTCAATTATATTTCGGTATATTTGAGTATTTACATTATGTTCAGATTATGTCATGCTTTGTTCAGCTTACATATTTGTTCAATTATTCTCTATATCCTGCATGCTCAGTATATTCCAAGTACCGACGCATACTCTGCCCTACATCATTTCATGATGTAGGTTCAGGTCCTCAACATTCAGACATAGATCGATTTCGGATCCATACTCAGCAGCATCAGTGGTGAATCCTCATACTTCGAGGACAATAGACATGTTTTCCATTTCAGTCTTTTATTTCAGGTTCAATTTTGCTAGAGTTATCTGGGGGCATGTCCCAGCAACTCTAGTCAATAGAGGCTTTTTCAGACATAGTATTAGATTTAGGTTTAGTTTTTGAGTGATTGTCCAGTATCACTAAACTCTTAGTATATTTTATATATATTTAGATCAGTATTGGGTATTCCCCATCTTTCAATTTTCTCATGTTTTAGCTTCCACATAGTATTTCTTTACTAAGTTGCTTTAGTATGCTTAAGATATGCCAGCTCAGGGTTAGCTTGGGGTCACTCGTGATCCTAGGTCTCGTGTTTATATCAAGGGGTAGCCTCGGGGAGTGACACTACTGAAAGAAAAAAAAAAAGATGAAGAAATCCTTCTACACTTTCTCCTTTGCTATGTATCAACTCCTATAGGTTTTTCCTCACTATCAAGAATGGCGTCACCATGGATGTCAACCCAAGGCCCTTACTGAAGCCACCAGAAACTCGACCTTTTTCTCCTTTTTTGGGCGTTATTTCCATAGTCGATTTTGAAGTCCAAGATGCATCCTTCTTTGACTAATTGGGTAATCACAACACTAAAAGATGGAACATCATTCATATGTATCAGAAATTTGTAGATGAAAAGGCTAAAAAAAAATTAAAAAATCGATAAGTGATGAACTAGAAAGAAAAAAAATGAATGAAGAAGAACTACATCTTGCAATCGATGAACCGGAGAGAGAAAGATTTTGATATTCAAACTGTAAGGAAGGAATTAACTGATGAGATTGAGGGATTGAAAATAGGAAGGGTTTGAAGGAGTGAAAATAGGAAGAGATAAACGTGAGTTTGGGAGTGGGAAGTTATGTTTCCGGAGGATGGAGTTTTTGGAGGAAAAAGATGGATTTTAGTAATATATTGAAATGGTAGGAAATAATAGAAAATATGGTAAATAAGGATGTGTAGATGTGTAATTGTTTTCCTTATTTTACCTTTTGTGGTCTATTTATGTAGTTTCCCTTCTTCTTTTTCATGTGCATATTTTTACTTGAGTATATAAAGTTTGTAATTCATATTGAAATGTCATTCCACTTGATTTTCTCTTGTATTTGAAAATTGGAAGTTAACTATTATTCCTCTTTTCTTTTAAGTTAGTTCATTCGGCTTCTTGAGGGTAATCAAGTGTGACTTAAATTGTTTTTTTTAATAAGATACATATATATATTTTTCGTACTTTTCTTTTATATTAGATTTACCTCACGTGTATTGCACGTTGTTACCTTGGCTTGTGATGCCTTCAATTGTGAAACAATAAGCATACTTATTCATCATAATATATCGATGTAATTATGTGCATAGTCCCTTTTACCTAATTTAACATAAAATTGTATGCATACTACCATTATTCAATATATAGAATACGTAAGCGAAGACTTTGTATGGATGTTTCTCAGATACCAAATATTCATTTCTAAACATTACTCCATTACACCCGACTAAAAGGCTTGAATTAGATGCATGAAACTTAGGGCTGAAGCTCTAAATACTATGTTGATATATAATTTTGCTCGAAGGAACATTTGGTACTAGTTATGACGCCGTCCAGAAATAAATGATACCTTTTAGTAGTTCTGAGTCCATAACTTTGTATCATAATTATCAATATCTAAGTCTACACAATAGTTGTATTTTTTTCATATGTTGCATGGTGATGGTCAGTTTGTCTTGTCTTCAACCAAACCTAGCAAATACAACCAATGTCATTTTCATTAGCCTAATGTAATGTATTGGTTTTTTTCCTAATTCATTAAGCTAAAAAAGATAACAATCATTTCTCACCTAATATTTCCTTGTATATGATATTTCTTGTATGTATCCCTGTCATCGTATGTGGTAATTCAGTCATAACCAATACTTTTCAAAATAAATATTGTCGAGCATATTAGTAAATTAGGTTGTCTACCAGGAGTGAACATCTAGTGCTTTTTGAAACATTGGATTGATCAACACAGTGCTCACGGGTAGTGTTGATATCCCAAAAAGTACTTTGTTTGGAAAATAACATATTAAAGTGAGGAATCAACAAATATACTCTACATTTAAACAATTAGCAGATAGAAGAGGCTAGGTATACCTTTATATATTGAGAATCTCATGTCACATAATCTAAGAATAGATTGATCATCTTTCGTCTTTTCCAGATTTGCGCCATCGTTTACTACAAAATCTCCCTATAGAGTAACAATTGTATGCTGGCAAATTAGAGTTCATTTGTAATAACAATTTTGCGTCTTTTGCTATTGCCTTTTACAATGACATGATTCACTATAACTAACACGCAAAGCAAGTTTGAATAGAGGTGAGGTAAATTAGTGATAGGTATTATGTAACAGAAAGTGAGATTTTTCAATAAGTCATGTGAAGAGTTACTGAATATGGCACCATTTGGCAATTTTTCTGTGTTCCAAAAATACAAAGCCTTCGGAGAATTTGTCTGTTGAAACAACATGGCCACTCTACTTTATGATTGTGTTGTCTGTAATGGATAGTTTAATAGTTTGGCACGGAAGTGTAGTTGGGGTTGACCCGATCCAACAACCCATTAGCAATCTAGTAACTCTTATTTGTCTTTAAGAAGTCCTTCTATGTGTCGATATGCTTACTAAGTAGTGTCGCTTGCAACTTTGTCCCCTAGTATTGATGTAATTGATATGTGATATCATTACATAAGTATTAAGGGGAGTAGATAGGAACGTTAGCATATAACCTAAGGAAAAAAAGTGTTTCCTCGTCGTTCACTAATATTACCATTTGGAAAGTACCGTAATGGCGTGAATTCTTGTATGAAATTAGAGAACCCTTTTAAATAACTAATACTCTCATCACCCAATTAACAGAGTGTCTTAGTATCTTATTAATGGGGACAATCTGCTTTGATAATTCAGTTTCGGTCGCTATGTGTGATGAATCTGGATAGTTAGAGGTGCAAAGGGGAAAATGAATATCAATATTAATTCCAGACAGTAACGTGTAATAGCAAAATACAAAGGAATCATTAAGTAGATTGTAGCAATGTTATCCCAAGAAAAGTGTGCTACAAGTAGTCCAATGAAGAGCATTTCAGGATATATAAGGAGAGTGGAAACTTACAATTTAAGAGGTGGAGTGAAATATGTCAAAGTCGAGTCCAATATTGTAATGTATTTTGCCGAAGGAAGATCAATATGTTCCTGGGGAAATAGCGCAAAAAGGTTAAGTGACTTACAAAGTGCAGATGTAGGCATGAACAAAAAAATAAGTACGCTGGTAGAAGAGGAGGAAACTGGGTAGACCTATGCATTTTTCCAGAAGTTGATTTACTAATGGGAGACCATGTTGTACGTGTGGTTGATATAAATAGGATAATATGCAGAGGATGTGTTGGTTGGCGTATATTTGGCCATTGGGCTGATGCAGGGAAACTTGGCGTCTTTCTTATGAAAGAGGTGACTATACGCAAGTGTTTGTGAGGTTGCGTTGGTTGGCTAAGCTTTGGACGTTGGGCAAAGGAAACTTGGCATCTTTCATGTGAAAGAGGTGACTATTCACAGGTGATTGTGAGGTTGCGTTGGTTCACAATATATGGACGTTGGGCAGATGCAGGGAAACTTGGCGTCTGTCCAGTAAAAGTGGTGAATCTTCGCAGGTGTTTGTTGCGCTAGGGGTATTTAGTTAGTTTTTTTAAAAAAAATATGAGGGGTATTTGCGTAATATTTTTAACTGAGGGGGTGTTTATGTAATTTAATATTCCTTTTTTGGAGTTCATGTTTTTAAGGTAGTATAGATAGATAGATATACTGTAGTATCTTTAAAAAAAACATACAGTCTTTAACTTTACATAGTAATATTATTGTTAATATTTATATTGTTTGAGATTAATTCAAGTTAAGTATATGTTACTATGTTAGTCATTTATTTATAATACGATTTGTTGGATAATGATGTACAAAAGTTTATTTTACTAACATGAAGATATGAGTAGTTTAATTCAAAATTCTAAAATATTATATAATATAAACGGTAGATAGTTTTTTCTATATAAAAATTAATCTAAATTTTATATTATTTAAGCGAAAATAAGATCATAAAGTTCACCATTAATTAAAAAAATTGGTGCGCCAAAAGCAAAGGTTTCATTAGTCCCCTTGAACCACCCTGCTTTCTACTCTTTTTTTCCTACTCAACTAGTCAAGTTTTGGAATTGATTCAGTGTTGCTCTTATTTGTGTAAAATACATTTCACTTATAGAACTTCATATTTTTCTAGCAATAACAACACACAACAGAACTAAAACATACAACATAGTTCGCATTTAGGTAACTCAATTATTTTACCTTTCATTGTATGCGAAGTTTCTATATATATAATAATCTAGCTCCTATATCGGTAAAATTTATAAACCAATCTAGTACTAAATCTGCCGTTGTCGATGAAATATTTCATAGCCCATCTAACAATGCATCAGATACTTTTAAAGACGTGTCAATCTAACTAATGTTACAATTAACTTAATCAATAATTGATCATCTTGCATAGTCGTAATTACAGACACAATTTTCCTGATTTCTGAAGTCTCAACCGCGGGGCCTATCTACGGCTCATAGATGGTGCTCGTGAAACACAATATACTACAGATTTCAGCAATCTTCTGCAATTTTCCCTGGTCTAATCTGAGCTATGCATTTTGGGGTGTTACACCCTTTATGTACACTTTTTATCTTTAAAAATCTACGTTATTTTTAAAAAAAAAATAATTGTACTTGATGATATAATATACACACAATAACTTGTTCTTTTATATACACTAGTATTGGGCACCTGTATTCGATGCTAATAGTTTAAACTTCTTAAGATATGAGAAATAACACCAAAATTGAAAGTGAAGGATACATGCTCAATGTAACATCCGACAATTTAAAATGAATATGAAGAAGCTTGAAATTGGAAGTGGTCATTTTTGGAAAAAATCAGAATCTGGAAATTTGGCTAAGTTCAGAATCTGGAAATTTGGCTAAGTGTGGGAAAAAGTGAGTTTCTGGCCAACTTTGAGTAGTCATAACTCCTAGCTCAGGATGATTTAGGAGTAGTCCCAGTTATTTTTGCGAAGCTCGTGGAATGATCTTTCCAACGCCACCGAGTTTACTCGATTTCGAGTTCGTATGAGGGAGTTATCCCCTTTGGAAGTTGGGCAGTTGGCAGGGAAATCCGTCCGGAAATTTTAAGGGCATTTTGGTCTTTTCACTAACCAATTCTTTTGGCTATATTGTTGTGTTAGACTGATTTTTTGATCAGTTTTTCCATTTTAAAAGAGTGAGATTTAGGGCTTGGGAGATAAGAGAGAAAGAAGAGAAGAAGAAGAGGAGAAAGGAAAGATCAAGCAAGGAGATCATCGTGGATATCATCGGGGGTGATCCCTACTAGGTATGTGAGTTCATAGTGTTGGTTGTTTCTTTCCCCCACACGCCAAACTCGTTTAATTTCGGGAAAAAAAATGATTGATTATGTTTGTTGAAGTTGTTAGTTGTATTTGATGAAGTTGTTGGTTGTGATTGTGTTGAAGTTCTTGTGATTTGGGACATGTTTCCGGTTGGTTTTTGAGTTGAATCTCTTGTATGTTGAGGGATTTTATGATCCTTAGTGTTGGGGTTGGTCCTTTCCCCCACACTCCAAATTCGTTTTA